>WAAD01033746.1:84105-109046 GCA_013389945.1 Fregata magnificens
TCCTGACATAAAGAATTAAACTCGCCGTTTTTACAGTCTTAAAGAAAACTAAGAAAAAAAGGAAGAGTCAGGCAGGATCCTTCCTACATACTGAAAGGGATGTTGATACCATTCACTAAAAGGTTACCTAGATGAGAAGAATGTAGGTGGCGTTTTGTACAGAGGCATGTAATTAAACAGTTCGCAGTCCACAGATTGTAGTAAAAGTGCTCTGAACCAGGACTGTCAATGTTTAGGTAATTGTAAAATTACTACAGGACATCTTACCTATTAATTAATACAATTATTGAAACTAGGCACATCCTATATTAGAAAAATTATTCAAATATCTTTAACAGCATATTGACATTTTAATTGCACACTGGCATTAACTTAACACCAAAAGGTGCTTTAAGTGTCTTTCAGCTACTAGATTTTCTGCTCTTAAATCCCTTCAAATTTCAAAGCAGTTTCAGAAATCTCTTATTTAAACGGCTAGGTTGCCCTCCCAATTCAGCCGCTTTGTATGGCACAACATCTCCCTATACTCAATATAAATGCCACAAAAATGAAACTTGGTGTTACTTAACATCCTGTCCACCAATTATGCTTTGCTATTTCCAGATAGAGTAGTGGCCCTCTGGGGCCAGCATACCCTACAGCAAATTCCCAGCTCTTGATAAATATGTCAGTGCTACAAGGGTCAAACAAGAGCACGAGGCAGTCTGTGTTCCTCTACCGAGCTGTCCTCACCGGGTGACTGTGGATGAATGCAGCTGGGGATCTAGTCCATGACACAATAGCTCTAATGCCCTGAACCCTGAGCAGCTGTCTTGACAAATGAGACGTGGCCTCTTTTATTGAAAAAGCAGATCAAGGTCCTGGGGCAATGACAGTTTTTCCCTGTTTTAGTAAGACAGGCTTCTACTGCTCATTGCAGCCTGGAAATGGATAGCCTGACTTCAAATCTATGCAGACGGACAATTACAGGTCAAGGACACCTGCTGTTTCCTGCAGCCACATTTGACGAGTTATATTTTAAACTTCACCCTTCTTTTATTTGTAGGCTCCAGTAATTTGGGGACATTTAGAAAGAAAAGCTCTGTTGATAGTTTTCACAACCAGGAGTTGCACATGAACACAACCTCTTCTACTACCAATGATCTCTTTTTTTTTTGGCTACTAAATAGCAAATGTCTCTTGGTTCTAATCTTGCTACTCATGTTTCCACTTCTGCTAATTAAATTTGAAATCTGTACTGTTAGCAAAACGTAGAAACATTTTGATTTCTGAAAATTTTAAGTTAGTGTCAGTGCTGAAGTATAGGCATTTCTTTAGGTGTGGCACAGGCAGCTGGTGTGTGTTGGAGTATACCCCCTCCATTATTTTTTATTTCCTCATCCTTGCCTATCTTTTGCAGTGAAAACTGTTTCTCTCCTTACACTTTCAGAAGGTTACTGTAGAAAATCTGTGACTAAATGAGCTGAGGCTTTTTATGTAAGGTTTGAAATGAAGATTTAGTCACAGAGAAGACACACTAAATCACTGCCCTGTATTTTATTACAATCCCCATTTTTTATTAAAATTGGCTTAAGGATGTGGCCCTGCCCAGGGACTTAGTTTCTGTCATCTTTTCTGCATGCCTTGTCTCCTCTCGGTCTCTTTGCTCTTGTTCTCATAGAAACTTAAAAAACATAATGAAAACAAGTTTGAAGAAAGTCTGTTGTGAGAAACATCCTTCCAGCATTCTTCTTTCATCAATTTTATATACAATTCCCATTTTATTAATTAGCATCTAGTTTTCTACTGGCACTGTTTGAACTTCAGGATGCAATCTGAGATGATTAGCTGTCTCTAGCCCTGGGAGCAGACAGTTTGTACATGCAAGACAGAACAGAGGAAGGATCAATGTCATTCCTCTGGACAAGTCTGGTGTGTTCCCTTAATCCTGACTGCACAGCCCTCTGGTGCATGTCACAGGATAGCAGCGACTCCAGCATGGTGAGGTCGTCAATCTTCTGGCATGTTTGCTAGTTATTAGCCTGGTCTGGTGACACAGGTACCTGGCCATTAAAAACTCTGCTGAGAAATTTGGTCCCATTTAATTGCTAACAATGGCTTTCTGGTATTTTTCTGATACAGTGCTAAAATGGTGCTCCACAGCAGGTATGCTGTGATTAGTATGTCAGACATTCAGTTCCTGGACGAGTTATTCATTAGAGCCATTCTAGACAAATAGAAGGTTGGTTGGTTGGTTGTTTAAAAAAAAAGATTTTTTTAGTATTTCACCCAAGCAGCTAGTATATGTCACAAATGTAAATAAGCCCCTCCTCTAGAAACAGGGATGTTTACAGTAAGCTGATGCTAACTTACCTAAGAACATTTTAGAAAAAAAATCTATAGGGCTTTGTTTAGCATAGCCTCATCCAACCAACCTCTGTTTAAATCCTAATGGAAAAGTAAGTTGGTTTTAATCTAGATGTGGATCTACAAAAGTTTAAATGGACTAAGTCCCTTGTCATCTTGTCTTGTGTAGGTGAAATCCCTTTGTGAATCCCTCCAAGTAACCACACCTCTCACTTCAAATCTCAGCCAAACGCTACAGAATCATAGACAGAATAAGGGCAAATTCCCTACTCCCTTTCTTACAGCACTCTTCCTAGACTGTGAGCAAAAGACTTAAAAGTATAGTAAGTGAAGGATCTGGTCCGATTCAATCTTCATTGGTTCCTCAGCACTTGAAACTGTTAGTGAACTGCAAAGTACTTGCAATCTGCTTTACATTTGTGCATACAATGGTTTGAGACATGGAAAGAATAGCAATGTTTGTGTAGCTTCCTCCAGCCACACATGCTTTGAGTTTATAGCCCTTCCCAAGCCCTATCCAGGCAGAACTGACTATGGTGCAACTCCTTCTCCCATTAGCCAAACACTTTTTTTACGATCAGTCAGTTCCTTCTGACAGCGCCAGGATGATGACACAGATCAAATACAGAGTATTTGCTTCACCTTGAAAATCCAAGCCCTCCCCCTAGACCTGCAAACACTGACTCAAAGGATAAGTCTTGACAAATTTTGTGCCACTTTAAATCCTCTTCTGAATTATTACAAAATGCCAGGAAGGTAATAACAGCTTCTCCCTGCTTCATCTGATAAAACATGCTTTGAATCTTTTAGATTCTTGCACATATTAGCATATAACAACATTTTTGTGTAAAAACATACTCTGCAAATGTAATTCCTGGTGCAAAACTCAGCCCTCCCATGATGAACACCACTTGTTTAATTTATGCAAAAGAGAGTCTGAAGCTTTGCTTTGCCACAGGTTTTTTTTTCTCTCATTTCATGTCCACTTGTAAACTATCTTGTTAAATCAGCAGTTCACATTCTTTATCATCACTGTACCTGAAGTTTCATGTAATTCTGTTTCACTGCAGCAGAATCTGCCTGAACATTTGCAGACTCTCCAGAGACAAGCATTGTCAGCACTTGGCAAATCTTTCAAGTAGCGATAATCACAGTAAAATTTAGTAACACTGCCACTTGTATACAATATGAAATACCTTCTGGAGTCAGGTTTTGAAATGAACAGCCTTTGGGCTCCCCAAGAGCACAGCCCTCTCCAAACAGAGGAGTTGACTATTGCTAACGATGTCCAATTCTGTACCAGATGAAGGGCTGCAGTTATTAATAATAATAATATAGATTCTACAATCTATACAATAATAGATCCTACCAGAAACTGTATCTATAGGAGTGTTCTTGAGATCCAAATACACCAGCAGCTCTTAACTCTGTAAACTGTGTCCATCACATCCCACTTCTAATCAGCTTTTTACCATTGTTACTTGGATATCGACAAAAGGCTTGTTAAGGAAAGGAGATACCACCTCATAATCTTCACTTAATGAGTGTTGAGACAAATAAGAATACAAACATTAAGGCTGATAACAGCAACGCTACGCTTTCATCATTCAGTGCCCAGCCCAGCCACATCCACCTGAACACTGCAGAGAGGTAGCTGTAGCAGAACCACAAAATCGTAAGCTGAATTTGCAACCAATTTATCAACACTGTGATTAAAAGGCAAGCTCCAGGCACTTAGGGAGCGAGTGAGAAAACTGAGCAGTTGGCTGCATTTGTGCTAATGAACCCAGGACTTGAAAAGCATGAGGCATTTCTGAAGGGAGGCAGGAAGGACAGGAGGCAGCAGAGAAGGGCAGCAGGGTAATGAGGGGCTAGGCCAGCTACTCCTGAAGAAAATCACTTTGTTTCCTTCACGTAGGCCTCTCTACGAGCGGTACGTGTCTACTCCCCCCCTTCGTTAGTAGAACAACTACAGAGAGACACAGCACTACAGCACTACTGGGGTGTAGAGGGTAAAGCCTTGGAGCGCTCCACAGGAGGAGCTTCACAACTGCGGAGGGAGGGAGACCAAGTACAATGGCAGCAGGGGGGAAGGTTAGATGGTGAGGTTAGGGAAACTGTTTCGACAAAGGTGAGAAACACACAATTAAATTAACACTAAAACACGGCAAGAAAGGAAACAAAACATAAACATACTCTAGAACATGTTTTTTTTCTTTTTCTCTTTTCTGGGGAGGAGACAGAGGAGAAGAGGAAAGAGGGGTGCAGTTTGCCCAATCAGAGCTGATTTTTTTTTTTTTGTTCTGCAATAGGAAGGGCAGATTCCTTAATGGCCGAATTGAAAATGCCAGTGGGATGGCAACGCATAGTTCCCACTCTATGGGTTGCACTACACATTTTCATCTTGGCAAGAAATGTGATGTAGCTCAGAAACAACAATCCCAGAGTATATTTAGCTACTAAAGCTGTGGCACACAAATGTCACATTCCCATGAGTCAACCCTTTTAAAGAACCCCCTCTTCACGCCCCCACAGATATTCCCCAAGATGCCTGCACTGAATTAAAAGTGAAGCATATGGATGGATGTGACATCACCAAAGCACCCGTGTTACAGAAAAGAAAGCAGCAAGTGGATTCTGTACAATTAGTACAATCAGTCAGAAGTCAATTGTGAGCATAGGAAAAGAAAGAAAACACTGTCCAAAGGATTAGACACAACCAATGAAGAACACCACAAAGCACCTTGCAAAACAAAGAGAAAATGTTAAAAAAAAAAGAGAATATTTTTTCTCTGTGAATGTGTGAAAGTAAAAGAAATTACAGCAAAAGTGAAAACAAAATCTTGATAAAAGGATAGTAAGCATAACGTTTTCTGATTTAATTTTGTGTAAGAACTCTTTCCTTTGCCCTTTTAAAACAACAAATCAATAGTAATTCTGGAGCCAACTGGCTCTGACTGGGCAAGGCAAGGAGTAACAACACACAAGTAGATGGTAATGGTAAACAACCATGCGGTCACCTCTGCCGCCATTGTTTTGATTGCATGTAGACTGCTTCCAGCTTTGTCAATATTCATAATTAGGCACCAAAGAATGCATGATATTTAAATGACCCTGTCAAGTGCTAATAAGGCTCTCTGGTAACCATCACTCCCTGGGGAGGGAACTATTGAATGTAAGCCACCTCATCAGTCAGTGAATTGAAGCGAAAATGATTAGAATCCAACAGCTACACATTTATTAATATTTTCACTGCATGCTCTTCTGGAAGCTGCTACTGGCATACAAGATGCTTTTAAGAGCTAGCCTTCCATCTATTAAGCATTGCTTCGCAAAAGATTTGTGAAGTAGGGACCCACACATAACAAATAGTGCCATTAAAATGCATACACATCTCCACATTCCTCTGGGTACATAAAGGGCCAGATCTTCCACTATTGGTGGTTTCTGACACCGCTCCCCTGCCTGACGCCAGCAGAAGAGCTGGGTTCAAGGATTTCTTCCTTCCTTCCTCATCCAAACTGCTTAATGACATCCTCTTCTCTCAGGGTGGAGGAGAGAAAGACACCACTTGTTTTCAGAAGAGGGAACATTGGATTTTCGAAGAAATGTCCTCTCACCTCAAGCATTTTGAACACCAGATGTTACTAACAGACTGGACAGAAAAAGAAAAAAGCCTTATTATTTGGCTGTCAGCATTATCACTGATTTATTGCTAAGAAGAAAGAGGAGTGCTAGGTAAATCATACGCCATCTTTAGAAGAGCATGCAGGCTTATCTGCCTCCCTCCTCGACATACGTGATACCAGAAATCACTTTTTCTGAATTGCCCTTCTACAGCTGAAGAGCAAGGGCTGAGGAATTGAAAAAATGAGGTCGATATCTCAAACTGAGCCTAAGCAGGAGTTAGGAATCTAAGCTTTCGTCTTCAGCACACTCAGTCCCCTGCACCCTAACTTACGGTTTTGAGTTTCAGTGTTGCAGCTGCCTGAAATTCTTCCTCCGCCGAGGCTCAGTAGCCCATGGGTCTGCAGGGTGCAGAGGAGCTCTGTGCTTAACTCACATGTACGTCTGATCAGGTTCTAGAAATTCACTTTTTTGCTTTAGATTTGCAGTTATTCTCCCAGAATGTCTACAGGATCAAGCTCTGAAAAAAATTGTTCGAACAGGGGCCACTTCTAAAACCCAGCTGAAGGAAGAAAAGCAAATGGCAGATTTTCCCTTTTTTATAGGAAAAGCTCATTGCTGGGAGGTGGGAGACAAGTTCACATCCTCTGCATGAGGGAATTCAAACCTTCATATTCCATTTCCTGCCATCAAGTCTAAAAGCCAAGGCTACTAGATTAATGTTTGCCACGACATTTCAGGAAATTTTACTGCATCTCCTGCCTAATTCGACTGGCCTCCTCAGCTGCAAAAGCACTTCAGGCTTCATCTCTGCTGGGCCAGCCAGGTCATGCCCATTGCCTTCATGGCTACGAACCATGAAGGCTCTTTGAGGTCAATCCTGGGGAGTTCAGTGAGAAATCCAGGATATCCCAGGACTGTGGGAGGCACTGTGTCTGGGGCTGTTGTGAATAACAGGCGCTGAGTTCACAGTCTGGGTCCAGACCGCCACCAGCTATTCATTCAGCCCTGCTGAAGACTGTTCTGCAATGTTAACGTGATCATTACCCCCTGCTGAAAGTCTCCACAGCCAAAGCAGAGAATTCAAGATTCACTGGGTCAGACAGAGGGGATGGAGTATGATTTAGTAACCTACTAGTCTGGGCAGACAACGCAAAGCAGCAGGTCTGGCATACCAGTAGCTTCTCCAGGAACAGCTGACGCTTTTGCCTAATGAGTTTTTCATGTAAAATGCATGAACAATAGAGACTGGAATCCACATTTCAATTAATATTTTAAGTGTTTTATATCAAGTATTCATAGCAGAAAGGACTGAAGCTCATGTGTGTTCTTGCCCCTGGTGAGTGCCCTAACCACTCAGCAAGTGAGTTTTGCTCCTACCCATCCTTCTCCTGGCCCACTGGGTACTTAATTAGTCCATACAGAGCAAAACATCTTCAACAGAGAAGAGATTGAAAGAAGTGATCTAAGAACACCCTGGAGAAGAATAACAAGGACCCAGATCTCTCTAGACAGTGGAGCTATCTGAACCTAAGTCCCCTATTTACAAAGGAACCATTTTAACCTCTTTGAGACACAGATTAAAAGGAGCTGGGAGAACAATGGAGGGCCAAGATGGAATGAGGGGGCACCGCCATCCTTACAGTGGAGAAAAGCTTCTCCTCTAAGCACGTTCAAGTAGCAAATTTAGCTAATTCTCTGCCTAATTCTCCCTATGTATACCAACGGGGACTGGAGGCCAAATGACAGGGCTGTCACTTGTATTAGACCCAAGCGTGCTTCAGCACAGGGCTGAACACTGTGAAATGACACCTAAATCCTAACCCTTTGGTGCTTTAATAACACAACACAGAATCTCTCTCCACCAACAGTACCCTCCGTATCTTTTAAAATATGCTAATGACCTCCTCAGTCCTGACTCTCAAAGGTATTTGGTGCTCAGGTCTCACTGAAGACAGTGGAATGTAGGCCCAGTGGCTAGGACTAGTGTCAGTTTTACTTCAATGGTTAAACTAGAGCAGACCTTCAGTACCTCCGTCTGTTGTCAAGAGACAGAAATAACGTGAAATTAGCCGAGATCTGCTGGGAATTCAGACAACAAGGCAATATAAAAGTGCACCCTTAAGAACAATGGGAAGCCACGGATCTTCCTCTGCCAGACAATGGGAGAGATCAAGTTTAAAGAGAGCTAAATCCCCACTGTTTCCCTCCTTCCTGTACATATGCACAACACACACTGCAAAGGCATACACTTCTGTTTGTTTTGTGTGGTTTCCTCAGGCAGTGAATTATCTAGGACTGAGTCTGAGATTGGCTGTTTAGTTTCAGGCTTTACGATAAGCTTTTAATTATAGCACAGGAGTTTTATTACATGTTACTCTGAGCCAGCTGGAAGCAGTTACACTTTAGTCCTCCCCCCCTCCCTCCTCACCACAGGACGTCATTTCCAAGGCCTTACCCTTCTTGTCTTGATGATTATGGGATGAAACTGCCACATATGGATCTGTATTTTCAGATGAACCAAGCGGATCCTTCCAATCCAGCATGCGTCCCCTAGCATCATAACCCTGTCGAGCGCGAGAGTCGGAAGTGGTGGTGCTTGGGACTAGGGAACTGGAGTGTCCTGTTTACATTATAAATACAGGTAGGGAAGACAAGTCTCATTAGTCACTTACCACGCTACCTCACCACACTCAGGAACGCACACACCGCTTTTCTTCCGTGATGGGCGAACGTCTTGTCTTAGGCTGAGCAATGTTTCAAAAGTCCTTCAAAGCATCGCCCCAAGGAAAAAGGGGATTTGAACCTTCCCGATCAGTCAGGCGGAGGGTGTTAAGAAGTGCACACGCGCCTCGGGCTGCCGCTGAGCTTGTGGTTGCATGCTTTTACTCAACAGAGTTAAATGCATGTTGGAAGAGGGTGAGCGCACTTCATCTGAGCCAAGCGTCCTTTGGCTGGATTCAGTACACACGCCTGACCGACATCGAAGTGTCAGACCACGCTGCCTGGTACTGGCTTAGTTAAAAAGCAATTTTAAAAACAATTTAAAAGGGAACGACTTCTAATAGGCCCGAAACTGAAGGGGAATGCAGCAGAGCTACAAAACGGCGATGTCAGTGGCTCTCTGTCCCGTGCCCCTGGGGAAATGAAGGACTGCCCAGCACCGGCGTGCTTACACCGCAGCATCGCCCTCCAGAAGGGAAACGTGCAGGGCCTGTCAGCCGTTCGCACCCGCCTGCACCCTTGCCATTGGTCCTGTCTGAGCTGGTGGTCCAAAACGGCTCTGAGATAAACATGAAACCGAACATCATTTCTGTTCAGAGTGACAGCAAAGACAATGCCTTACTACATGGATCTGCCCAAGAACCCATGATTCCAGTGGCTGCTGCCACAGCCTCCTCTTAGGACAGAGGTCTTGTATGCCCTTTTTCCATTACAACTGCTCTCGACATTGTTACTGCTGTCCTGAATAAGGCTGATGAGCTCCTCACTTATCAAATACACCCCAACAAACAGCATATTCACAGGACATGCCCCACTAGAAACACCGCACAATTTTAACAGCAGTTTGGCTGGGGCAGAGATGTGTTTGTAGATTCATACGTCCTTTTCAGCTAGATCCTGAGAAGTACGTCAGCACCCAAAATGCTTGGAGTGCTTGGAGTCTATGGTCTCTGAAAGGTAGCTCCAACCTGGACTTCCCAGTGGCTCGGGCTGTTCCGTCGCTGCTGGGGAGGGGGCACTGAAACTCCATCCACACCACAACATTTTGACCTTAAAAACGCACGCATCTCTAAAAGTTCCCTTTCAGCACATGCATCAAAATGAGTTATTTTCAGCAGGACTCAAGCAGCTCTGGGCCTTGTTAATTTGACGTGGAGTAATTATATTTCCCTTTACCTACTTTCCTGAAAGAGCTCATCAAAAGAGGGGTTTTTGAAACATGCTCAAACACAAACTAACAGAATTGGATTATTCCCAGACAGAATGGCAGATAATGCTTTCTCTTCAGATACCGCCGGACAGACTGACAGCAGCCCTCCTTTCTGCTTCTCGCTTTTTAACAGCCCTGCAAATTAATTGTCTTTCCTTAGATGTGAGTCTCCCTTGGAGAGGAGTCCAGTCACCAGGCTACAGACTGCCCTAGCAGGGACCCTCTACTCGCTCCTTCTGTTGATGTTGTTTCACTGCTCAGAAAAATAATTTGAGACTCACTGGGGCAGAGATAGAGCAACACAGGGAGCCCAAATTTAGAGCCTCACAGTGAAGGCACAGAGCTGGGCAGGCAGACACTGTGCTTCTGTATGTTATTTTAAACAGTCACTGGATAAGCTTAAAGCTTTTGGAAGCTGTATCTCAAAAAGGCTGCTTTAAATGGCTTCTAAAGCCATCCAGCTCCAGCTCTCAGAAGCGCAGAGAGAGCTGATGAACCTAGGTCCCCAATTTCACTCTAGCAATCAAAAATCTAAATGCTGGCCACCAATGCTCCCAAGCTTTTCGATGCACCAGCGTGTTTCATTTTATCAAGCCCTTTCACCAGCTTCATGGGGTTGAACTACTGATGAAGTGAGCAAAAAAGCTGCAGCTTCTATTAAGATGCTCCTATGATTTAAAGAAGTCCTGCTGAATATTAATCACCTTACAGAGGAAGAAAATGTCTGTGCTCCTCTGTATATTTTCGAGGAGCCCTTTTGATTTACTGCACAGGATTATATATGGCAGCACTTTGGTCTGTGTTTTGCATAGGACATGGACACAACTAACTCCTGTGACTGGTATGCTTAGCAGGGAAAATTGATCAGATTCACAGCATTCTCACCACGGAGCCAGCCTTCAGCTACTACAGCTAATCATTAACACAGTTTAGCTCTGGACCTCAGGCTGAAGGCTATACTGACAAGGGCACTGTATTATTTTTTACCTCTCATGATAGGAAGCGTGGTTTCCCCCCAGCCATCTTTATTTAACACGGCTAATTAGAGGCTGTATTTTGTTGAAGACAGAGCTTTTAACGTCGCTCAAATAGAGAAGAGAAGCCAAACATTATCCGCTTCTAAAAAGTTTCCATAAGCCACAGCATGGCTGGGAGCATTGGTAACACACAGTTAGATGGGTGGTGGACTCCAATCCAAATGTGCTGCCTGCTCCAGAGCAGTCCTGCAGCAGGGCTGCCTGTTTCCAAAAGGACAGGTAGAGGTCCAGTGACTGAAAACATGTGCCCTCCTGAAACAAAAATACACTGGAGCGTGAAAGCTTTCACCCCTATAGCATTTTACGTTTGTCACCTCCTGTGCTCTTCCCCAATAAATAAGAGAAATAATGGGACACAGAACAGGCCAGAAAATGGAAATTATGAGCTTTCCATGTCTTCTTTTCCCTAAGGACAAAACCACAGTGCCAGCATTCATGGGGTTCCAGTCTCCAAGTTAATACCCCATTCAGCAACCGCAATAACGTGTACAATATTTGGTCAGCCTACAAATAGTGCTGCACTCAACATAAGAAAGCAATTAGTCATAGCTTGATAAGGAGGTAAAAAGAGAAGAAAATCTTGCCAAGTAGCAATCATATTTTATGCCTGTGTTTGATATGCATTTATATGCCCATATCTCTGTCCAGACACTTGCACTTTAGGTGTGCTTAAAGGGGGAATTCTAAGGCAAAGCCATAAGTATGGTTAAAGAAAAACATTTCTTAATACAGTAATCTAGAGGAAATATATGCCTAAGGGACACATTTTCTGAAAAAAGATTTCCTGAACCATATGCTGCAAATACACGGAGAACTTCTTCGTAATGGAAAGCTAAGGCTTTGTGAAGATATTAATGTGTACCAGATGGTTGTTAGGTAGCGAAGGGTTTCACACAAATGCAAGAAAACAGTCTATTCACTCTGTTACTAATGTGTTAGTCTAGTACACACTGAGAAACAACCTTCCACATGTAATTGAGATAAACTCTCTTCCATTTAATTTTGAGGAAGCAGGGCAGGAGCAGATTTGACCTTAATAGCCTGTCCCACTTGTGTTAGAGCTCTATTCTGCAAACACTTACTACTGGGCAGTGGCTGCTCCTCTAAGCAGAGCAGCCACTGTGTCCTGCAAGTGCTGAACAGCCAGTCCCGCTGGGTGAATTTCACCTCTGAGCAGAGTGGCACCACAAATGTATGAGCTAGTTAAGTTTCTCTCATAAATAGAGAAAAGACTGAAGTGGCAGGCAACCCAGTCCTGGCCCTCTCACACACAGCCATTATTAAACCTTTACAATGTGCTGTATAGTTTGCAACACGTAGTGGGCCTTTTTTTTCCATTACACCATTTTTACCACTCTGACTGTGTAAATAGGCTTGACTGCAATTTAAAGAGGCTTTAGCATATCTGAGATGTGGCCTGTACATCTATGTTAATATCAGTTAATACCTAAACATCTAAAACGACAATACTGCCTTTGTTTTAAACCAATCCATCTGAAAAACTGCAGACACAGTGCTTTTCAAACTTCTTTGTTTAAAGCCAACGTGTAAAAACCAAAATAGACACACTTTTAGAAAATCTGTTTTAGGTGATTCCATTATTTGCAAAAACTTTTCATTTGGAGTGCTGTAATCAAGTAATGGAGAGTAAAAGCACTCAGTGTCTACAGGCATGGGTAATGATTCAGAAGGGCTGCATTTCTGTAACTACAGCTCGTTCTGAAGTGCACTTGTAAAATATAAGGAGTTTTTTTTCAGGTTTAAAACAAAGACAGGGATTCAATACGTATTTGATGGTTGCTCTAATATGCACAAGTCATTAGGATCTCAGAGGTTAAGAGGTCTGCACACTATCCTATTAACAGCTATAGCAACCTAATTAGACAATTAGAGGGAAAGGCTAAATCAATACCACAAAGGGAGAAAGCACTATGACTAGGGGGTAAAATAGGGCCCAATTCACTAAGAATTGATGTTTCCAAAGGTAATTGAAGGTGCTTACAATTTTGCAGAGGAATCTAGCCTAATCTACTTGTTTAAATATGTGGCTCTTGCACCATTTCTATCTGACCTTCTGCAGCCAGAGCTTCAGCCTGCTATCTTCTCCCTGGGTGTCAAAGGGATGCACCTGAAGAGTCACCTGTGTGGACTTTACTTGTTTACAACTCATCACATGAGACTGCCCCAGAAAAGGGAGCCCATCTGCCAAATTGAGAAGGAGGCTGATGCCAGGAATATGAAGATTAAGGGCTTGGTTCTCCTTTCATTCATGCTGCTACAGATTGGCAGTAAATCTGTTAAAGTGAGCTGATTTATAGTGGAGTAAATCAAGGGAATCAAGCCTTAAGACTTCTTTTGGAACTGGAGTTTCAGATGCCTTTGGATATATTTAGCCCACTGAATCCAAAAGCACCCTGAGCATCCACTTGGTTGGCATTCTGGTATATTTCAGTGTTCTGAGATTTAATCTATTACAAAATAACATTTACTTATGCATTTAACTGTACTCAATAACATTAAGATGCTCCATTTATAAAATTTTAGTTTTCTCAAGGAAAAAAATGACTTAGAGCGGTCACTACAGGTAGCAAACATGAACAAGTTTACTGAGACTGGTTTACTACCTCATGCTGGAATTTTTTACACTCCTCGTGTGGAAGATCAATAGAAGTGACTAGCACATTTCCTTTTGTATTTTGCCATGGTAGGTGAAAAGAAACACCGGGTATNAAAATACCAGCTTTTGCTAATGTCCCTACTAATATGGTAGCTGGCGGGCTCCAGAACCACAGCCTCACAGCTATAACTGTACAGCCTACAAATGCACTTAGAAGCAGAAAACCTAGGACATTTCTGGCACATCAGCACTATGCCTAAGGCCATTTTCTTTTTCTTTACATTCAGCAGTATGGATTTTATTATTACTGTTCCTTAATTACTATTCTGTGCATTGGAAATATAGCAATTTTCAAATGAAAGAAAGTACAAGCTCTGTAGGCAGATGAAACCATGAGTCTTCTATACATTACGAAGTCTCAACTTGTCTCTGATTTTGTATATTCCCTTCACTGGTTTTCATTATCATACTTTCAAACAAGTTTCACCTGCACATTTTCCATTTCCTGGTAATAAACAACATGGGGAATTTGATTTTATTTTTACAAATGTTGAACAGTATTACTGTGCCTCCAGTTATTTATATTCTGCTGTACTGAGCTNTGAAAGGAAGAGCTGGCTTGCCTAGAGACCACGTTATCGGGATGTACCTGAGGAGGATCAATGAAATCATCTGCAAAAGCCAGGGCGTGAATGGGAACCAATGTTAATGTTGGCTCACCATTTCTCCATTGCATGTGGCAGTAGGGTCCTACACGAAGAGCTGGGTTAATTCATGGAGTCTGTCTTTGGGCTTGACGTGCCAGGAGAGCAGAATGGACCCCTTCTGTAACCTGTATTCCCTGGGACTGCAGCTGTTTTCACCCTGCTGCTCACTTGAACCATTTTTATGCTTTCTTGGTCAGATTAAAATACCAGCTTTTGCTAATGTCCCTACTAATATGGTAGCTGGCGGGCTCCAGAACCACAGCCTCACAGCTATAACTGTACAGCCTACAAATGCACTTAGAAGCAGAAAACCTAGGACATTTCTGNAGAAAGTACAAGCTCTGTAGGCAGATGAAACCATGAGTCTTCTATACATTACGAAGTCTCAACTTGTCTCTGATTTTGTATATTCCCTTCACTGGTTTTCATTATCATACTTTCAAACAAGTTTCACCTGCACATTTTCCATTTCCTGGTAATAAACAACATGGGGAATTTGATTTTATTTTTACAAATGTTGAACAGTATTACTGTGCCTCCAGTTATTTATATTCTGCTGTACTGAGCTGTCATTGGTTCTGCTTTGTACCTACATATTTTGCAGGCATGAGATGAAGGGATCAATTAAATGTTCATTGCAACCACACACTAACCTACCTCTTGCTACATTCAGCCAAACATATGGTGAATTTGCCCTAGCTCTGATGAGCTGCTAGTCTTGTACAGCCTGAAAGCAACTTCGCAAGCAAGCTCCCATCCCACATGGAAATTTGCCATTGACTTCACTGGGAGCTATACCACACATCCTCTTAACTTGTGAGTACTTGTCTTTGTTCAGGATATCGGTAAAGAGAAACTATTGCAATATAAGTCTAGGTTTGAATTTAAAGTGATTATTTATTCTGCAATAATGCTTCATGAAGACCTTTATTCAGCACTCCAAGTACCAGCGTAATCCACTTCCCAGTATACAGAACAAAGTGGTGGAAAGTACTGTAAGCAGAGATTAACAGCTGCCTCATGGGAAACTGCTACTCTAGGCTTGCAGAAATGCTCCTCTTCAGCTCAGGTCATTTAATTTGCTATGTGAACCCCTTTTTTTTTACAGACTAGGCACCATTCAGGCATTAAGATACTGCAAGATTGGACAACATAAATGACTCACCCTAGAAGTAACAGTAACTTTCAGGAATCGAGGCAAAACCCAGTCTCAACTGACATGGTAACAGGTTAATTTTTCTTATGAGAGATCTTTCTGTAACCCAGGGACAGTTCTGCTCCTTTCCCTAAGGTATCTCTGACTGGCTGCTGTAGCAGTCATGACACCAGCCTAGATGACTCATGAGTGGGATGTGAGCTGCCATCTTGTTTTTCCTGGCAAACAGATAAGATGCATCACTATACCAAGTGTTCCTTTGTCTGAGTGTTCAGATGAAGCATGCTCTTAATCATGTCTGCTAGCATGCCATTAAAATAGGCCATATCTGACTTCAATTCAATGGAGACAGTTTTGAGGGAGGACTAGAAAAGAGGGATTGAAAATCAAGAGGTATGACTTAATCCTAATTGTGATTAGTGAATCAGGCCCTCAAAAACAAGACAAAAGAAGTCAAAAAGGGTAATGGCTATTTGAGTACAGGAACTAGTAGCTAACACAAGGATTTGGGGAGAATTTTTAAAAAACACCCATGAACTGACCATACACTGTGTCGTAAGACATTTCATGATCAGGTGAAGCAGTTGAAATGTCTATGAACAAAATAAATTGGGAAGAAACATTAAATAAAACAAAGTATGAAAATACTTAAAAGTTTAGTAAAAAGTGATTCCTCCAAAATGGATTTGCTGTCAGTAAATAATGAAACTAAGAACTTCCTTACCATTCAGGGCTACGAAGGAATCTGAAAGACAAATAACAGGGGAAAAATCATTATTTCTCTCTCGTTTTTTCTTTTTAATAGTTTGCTGCTAGCAACCTTTTATGCTTCCGCTGATATTTATATGTATGTGATTAGTACCCTAAGGACCCAGGCAAAACTAATATTCAGACATACCCGAAAACCATGTCTGGCTTTGAAAGTGTTCATGACCAGCTCAGTGCAAGGGATACCAAGTGGGAAGGCCAGTGTCCTCCTTGCCACGGCTTTCTTTGCAAGATCAAGTCCTCATCTAACGCAAAGTACTACAAGTGATGCAGCCGGCAACGTGAGTCAATGAGGACAAAACTCACATGACCCAATACCACATGAAGTAATAAGACCAGCTGGGTTAGCAGGGAGTGAAATCTACCCCTGTGCAGTGTCAAGGTTCGATGCACCATTCAGGGCTAAAGAGAGATTTAGGGAGGGTATGGCTTTGTTGCTTTCTGCACAGGAGCAGATCTCTCTCCATGAGCACAATGTGCTGTTTCTGAATAATTTCCTACCCTTCTTTTATATTTAACTGATGTCAGGTACACTCACTTCTGTCTAATGTATTTGCTCAAGGAGAGCAGAACTGGCTGAAAAGGGCAAAGTTGCACCAGCTGGGAACTGACCTGGTTTTGTTGCTAACCCATTTTACAGGCAGCACAGGAGGGACTATGTGTACACCTCCTTCAAAAAACTTAGAGACAGCCTACGTAAACCCTGTCTTAGGGCAGAGGCAGAGGGAGGTGTAGCTGAGATGGAGGGCATGCAGAGGCTGAAATCCTTGTACTCCCTCAAGCACAGTGATCACAGTAATAAATGGCTCTTGAACAAGGATGCACAAGGCACGACAAGGCTCCCTCCAGAGCAGCTGGCCTGTGCTGTAACCCATGGCACACTCTAGCCCTCCGTTGTTTTGCTCTGTATTCCAGAAGTAATGACTCTCTCACTGTACATTACTTCCTCAGCTTCAGCAGTTTTATTGCATCTACAGGCATCAGTGCAAACTGCACCGAAAAGAATGTGAGTCTTGATTTCATAAGGTTTATAAATAATATTTGGGGCTCAGAATTAAACCAACCTTGGCAAGAACATTTGGAATGAGAGCTGTCCTGAACACAGATGCTGGTATTCCTGAAGGCTCAGAAATCAGCATGCAAGGTTTCTTTGCATGCAGTGCAAGCTGTGTAGTTTTAAGCACCTCAGTGCAAAACGTAAGCATTTAAAGACTGTGTTTAAGCTTCCAACTCATGCTGTCAGTACCTAAGTTTTACCATTAAAATTTTTTAGGCAGGGTCAGTAGTGCCTGGCCCTTAATACCACTATGCTGTCCAGCCTGTGTGTAAAATCCACTAAGATTCACAAACTAAGTAGTTCCCACTTCTTGATCCAGATCCAAAGCTGAAGATATATTTCACTGTCTCCCTGTCCTGCATGGGAATGTAGTCCAAGTCACAGTCTACACCAAGAAACCAAGCCACTTCTGTACGTTTACATAAACAACCCAAACCACCATGGCTAATAAAGACAATGAACACCCAATTCATTATGTCATTGCTATAATCAATATCCTCTGGAACTGAAGTTTTCTCACTACATAACTGCTTTGAACTCCCATGTTTGCATAAATCACACCAACTGGGCTACTTTCTTTAAATACATTTAAACAACCGGTCGTCTTCTGAACCTGCATCACTAGCCACAGTTGATGTCCCTGTTGTGGCTTACATTGCTACAACGGAACAACCAACAGGTAATGGTGATTTGAGGCATTCAGAAGGATGCTATGACACATGGTAAATAGAGGGCAAAAGCTTTGCTTACTTTGGCAGTCACCCAGGCCATCTGTATTGCCATGTTCTATGTCCTGTTCAAATGCCAGTCTAAATAACAGAAAGAAACAAAACAGTATGAATAACAACAGTCACAGGCACTGGCAGAAAGAAATCATCACACGTGCAACTGAAATAAAGCCCCACCATGAAACTGGCCATTTCTTTGGAGCTTCCACACAAAGGCTGAAAAATTGCAACATAAACATCCGAGTTATTCGTTGTTGCTTAATGATTTCTTGGCTTCTGATGATGCTTTGTCTCTTTGTTATTACTTTTTAAAAATCCACTGCATGCCTCACTGTCAAGGGAGGCAAACAGATTCATATTTTTTAAACTGTTAACTCTATAACTCTAATATATGACATTATCAGGACCAATTACGATCCTATCTTAACTTGTCCATATAGTAGACAAGGTGCACCGATACTTTGACATGAGAAGGAAGCTAACCCATTGGGTAGGTACTGTGCTGGGGGAAGACAACCTGCATTTCAGCAATCATTTATGTCCTGCACTGGACGAGGCTGCAAGGAGTAAGGTCCAGTCCACAGAAGGCATTCCATTAAACTCAAGGGGCTCTATTGAAAAACACTCACAGGCTTTTCTAGCTGACATGCCCAGTTTACGCTCCTAACATCTGCCTGTGATTTTGGATAACTAGTGAAGCTGTTCTTCCAAGTTCCTGCACAGTTGAAGGTGAACGACAAGAGCCTTGGAAAACCACCAACATAAGCCCTGGTCTACATTAGTTAGGATCCTGCCCTTGAGGCATAGTTACCCTTGCAGGCACCTCATTCCCAACTCCATGTTCTTAAAACTCCTGTTCAACTGTCACCTACTCCAGGAGAGCACCTAACATCTCTGCCTCCTGTTGGCTAGTTTAGAAGTTAACCAGACACCTTCACAGCTGATCTGGATCCCCTTCCTAAGGACTATGTGCCGGACAGAGAGCGACCTGCCTTGCTTGCCTCTGGACTGCACCACTGCAAGCTGCGCTGCCTCCGTCTCAATGGATCTATTGATAAACACAGTGGCTGCTTTTAAGACTAAGGTACAGAAGTCCCCTACAGCTTGCCACGGAAGTGCAAAAAGACTTAAGCAGCTTGGGAATGCTGAGAAAACCTGATACGGACACAGGTACATTTTAACATTATTCTACAAAATGTCCAGTCAGGAATAGTCCACAGTCTTGTAGTAAAGCATATACAGACAGACATAGCTATAGCATTCCCAGTGGACAAACAATTTGAATTGAAATAGCAAATTAAGAACATGACGCAAGCACAGGGATAGTAACTCATCCATTATACACTGACGACCTATACAGAAGCAGGGTTAAGCAGGGCCTGCTGTGGGGCTGCCGGGGTTGTGTGATGTTTGCGCCACACTTACACTACTGCCTTGAGGAAGCATAGCTGTACCTCAGAGTGGGCAAGCGTGAGGTGTGTCAGATGTGGCCAAGAAATGAGAGGTCTGAAGTGGGTCTGCTCCCTGCAAGGAGGCTTTAGTAACCACATTTAAACAAACCTTCACAGACCTTCATTATTATAAAATAATTAAATTCTACTGTTAAGCACGGAGAGATCCAGCACTTCTCTGAATCTGCTTTAAGCTCTTACTGTGCTCTGTGATTCCTCTTAGTAATGCACAGTAAATTAGAAGGACTGGTTTTGTTTTCAGTGGACAAATTGCTTCAGTAATTTAATTTGGATTCTATTGCCTCTTTAATCAGCTGTGATGGCTCCAGTGTGGGTTGGTCCAGACATACCCATCCAGTTCCCTCCTTTCAACAACACGCGGACCTTAGTACAGCTCTTTCATTTTCTTCTTCCTCCTCTTTCAGCAGTTACCAATCAGCTGAGAGTTCACATCAAAAAAATTTGTGAGACATTTCAGAGGTGAATGCAAATAAGGTAGAAACAAACACTTCCCACATTTTTCCTTCCCTAAGAGCCCCATGTTTCAAATAGCTCTGCCCAAGACCGCCTGGCGCCACCGCCAGAGCTTCACGGCCCGTCCAGCCAGAGCCTCTACTCACTTGGAGCCAAGGACCAGCTGCGTGCATGCCCCGCTCTCCTTCACCCAACCACAGTAGGGGTCTCTGGACGCTATGCAGGCCCTTGAGAAAGAAGAGCACAAGGTGGCATTCATGAGTGCTCCCGCCTTCCCCATGCCTGGTGTGTGGGATTCTGACAGCCACCAGAAAACACGTACTTTTTGCATTTGCCGTGACGCTCGCAGCGACCCAGGGGAACCTTGATGACACAGGTGGAGAAGGCGACGTACAGGGCGCTGCTGGGCTTGTCAAGCTGCATGCCCACTATCCGCTTGTCCTCCACGCCGTCGTAGCTGCACCTGATTCGAAAAAATATGAGATAAGGTTATAAATGAGTTCTGCTGGTAAACCAGATGAAAACTTAATGATTCCTCAAGCTGAAAAAAAAAACCCCCCAAAACTCCCACAAAAAAACCCTGAGAAAGGTAGAATTGAACAAGCCGAGCAAAAAAGAACACACAATAGCCACTAAAAACACTGACAGACATATAAGCGAGTATTAAAAATGCATGGGACAGGGGAATAAGAAGTGAGGAGAGACGGCACACCAGACACGCTTTCTGAGGGCCCTTCACTTTTTGTGTTTATTCTCCTCCAGCACTCAAAGTAGCTGAAATTTCTGCCTGATTACGGCCTACTTCAAAGCCCCCTTAGGCATATTTGAGGGAGGCTGAAATGTGGGAAATTTCCCTTGGAGAGCGGCTTGCTGGTTGTTGAGTTATTTGGAGAGGAATCAGGTTTTTTGTAGGATTAGAAAATTAATCTTCCTTTGCAGAATTTCACGTTTAATTATCCATCAACTGCTGCATAGGATGGGCTATTTTCTACACATACCGAATAAAAAAATATCTTATTGCAATGTAGAGACTGATAAGCAGACATCCCCTCCCCAAGCAATTTAAAATTACTCAAAAAACCCTGGCTTCTCTAACCGTTTCCCTTTTCATGGGACAACCTACTCTCTGGGAAATCGGAAGTTCAAAGTTGCTCATACATGAGTACAAAGAATCAGATACACACTTTTCAGGATTGTAAACGTTCATCTCCTCCAGGAAAAGGCTATCATTTAGGAAACCACTGTTTCCTGTCCGTGCCAAGAACTTCAGGATGATTCCCTTCTCTGATCCCAAGAAAACCACTGTGTAGTTCTGATATGGCCCAGCAGCAGAGTCCACAGCAATTTTGGTCAGGCGGTATCTAGAATAACAATACAGCATTTTGCATCACTTGGGATTAGATTGCCATTTATTTTATCACTTTTTCCACTTCAGATAGCAGTGTGGTAGCCTTCTAGCAACCATATAACATATTTAAGCACTTTTCCTAGCTGAATAACCCTATAAGTCAACACAGACTGTACCAGTTTGGCTCCCCAAATGGTGGGGAATTTTCGTGTGTTTGTCTGCATGTCCACATGTTCAATAGCTAGCAGAAGTGTTTGCAGGAAGCTGAAGGGGTGCTAAGAGTCTGAGGCCATTTACGAATTATCCTTCCAATCAAAAGCAAAGTACTAGCCTGGTGACTTCTTCAGGCAGGGAAAGAAAATCAGCACAGTGAAATTTTTCATTAATTTCAAGCTCTGTCACATTGAAAGCAGCAATAATGATAACTGATCTACATTCAACTTTTTTTGGCAGGAAAAGCTGTGCGAGTGTGTGAGTGTGTGAGACGCTAAACACCATTTACCTCACTAAAAATAATCATACAACCGCCACTAAGCTAGTTCAGTGCTGAGATGATACTGAATCTTGGGATGACACAATTTACTGAAAACGAGTACTGGTGATTTGGTACCAGTTATCTGGTACTGGTGATCAAAGGAAAGCGCTCTGCAGAGCTTGCTGCTCTTGTCTTTGGTTGGAGGTACAGAACCTGACATAAAAACCTCACGGGAGATACATTACTAAAACTAACTCAGACCCTTCCAGAGCTAAACGCTGCCCAGCACAAAACTCTAACCTTTTATGGAGGAAGAGAGGAAAATACGGCAAAAGTTAGTCACATTATTCTGTTCACAACTGGAGAGTAGATAAGGAGTATGGTGACCACAGCAGAGAGTGGGAATGTATTTTGATAGGAAGGGGATGGTGTATTTGAGGCTTGCTGATTTATGAGTCTTCGTTCAAATCTCTTCATTATTGTATTTGTCTTGTTGCCATAGAAAGGATACAGATTGTGTGATTACTTCTGCTTGTACACTTCTGTAAACATTAAAACATACCGTTACATAGTCCGAGAGACATCTTCACATCCTGTGAACATATCCTGGCAGGTGTGTTTGTATCCTGTGTACATATCCCTGGGCTGCCTGCTGATCCTTGCCCAAAGTTTTCTACAGAGCTGTCTCAGACACTGACCCATAAGCCAACAGGCGGGTCAACCTTCCCTGCACGGCGTTTCCTCCAAGATCCCATTTCACCACAGCGTGGCTGGAAAGGACTGAGGTTTCTTCCTATCTTGAAAGCTGCTCAGGGATTTCTGTGGCATTTGCTTAGCGCTGCCATCATTCCTAGCTGGGTTCATGCCCAGCACACCGAGGATGTTTACAGAGTTTGAGAGTATTCTGAACAAGACTACTAGCACAACTTGACAGCTACGATGAGGACAAGAGCCCACTTGGAGGTACGTACCTGACCATCGTTCTCAGGAACCAGGGTCGATTGACAATGGAAGGTACAGCCTCGTCCATCAGTGGATGTGTTTTGATGAAGTTCAGAGTATCATCCGGGAACTCGTTAGAGGTTACATATTTTTCTAATGATGTAGAGCCGGCACAGCAACCAGGCCTAAATAAAACAAGACAGTAAAGCCAGAACACTTATTTGATGCCTAGCGCAAATCTCCTTTTGTAATGAGGCCCTTACTGAAATCTGATGTGTATTACAAGGGTTTAAACAGAGGACTGAGAAGCCTGGTGGACTTGTTCAGCCCCTCAGGGGAAGCCTAAAATCCTGCTCTATCCTCCACTCAAAAGAACTTAACATGTCACCTAAAAGCACAAAGACATTTCTACAGCAGCAGTTTGTAGTTCACCCACTCACATGGAACCTAACCACTGCATGTATGCATTTGGCTTCATGCTGCCTGCTGGGTCCAGGTGCTTTCTGATCTGTCACTTGCCTAGTTGATTGCTCCTCCTGGAATAAAAGCAGTCCCTAACGTACAGAAGGAAGTTGATTTTTTTAGCATGTGTGAAGGAATGCTGCTTTTAGTCCTGTCTGGTAGAAAGTGGACTACCGGAGAATACAACCCAGCAAGCATCTGCGTAAACAATGGCTTTACCCTTCTTTCAATTTGGATGAGATGATTTAAGTATGGTAGCACATTGAGGACTTTCACTGAAATTTTACCTAATCATTCTTCGACAACTTAAATGCAAATCTCCTCACCCTGTTCCTAAAATTTACCTTGATCCTCAGAGGTAAATTAACCTTCCTGCCCCGACAGGTCATCTCTACACAGGAAACAGCAAAATGCTTTGCTTGTTATTAATGTTTTGTGGATTACTTTCTCCAACAAAAGGTCCATTTGATCCCATTTCCTAGAGCATTATGATTCTTCAAGCCTTTGAGTCACTGTGAGATGGAAAGATGAAAGATGGACCACCCACTCATAAACGCGCTGCAGTGTCCAATTTTCATCTGCCTTGACGTGGGTAGAGCCACTGACATCAACGGAGTAATGCCAACTTGAACAAAATATAGCACTGGTCCTATCATATCTGTTGCTCAGATTTAAATGAATATTCAAACCCTAGGTAACTAAATGTTATGTAGGAAGGTAGCACAGGACTGGAGGGGACTAGCTGGGTCAGTGAGTCTGATCCCACACAGCTGCACAATGAACACTACATGCAGAGACTGTGTGCTCTGCCTCTTTGTATCGAAAATATTTTCGTTGTCTTGTAACCGGCATATAGAATTAGCAACAGAGGGAGAGACGGAGGAACCAAGGGCATCACCGGTCTCCTAGGTCTTTGCAAGGGCACCGATTCATGAGGTGGCATTCCCAGACAACTCTAGGGAGCAGCCTTCTGCATTGTTTTGCCTAGGGTTTCTGTATATCTAATCTGGAGGCCTATTTCCTCCTAAATACTAATCACATGATTGGATTAATCCTGTTTTAATCTCAAAACTGATTTAATCAAGTAAACATAAAACTGAGTAGACCCTGCTGGGCATCTCAGCCAAAAAGGGAAGCGAGGTCCCTGAAAAGCTCTGGTATGCTTCTGAGAAATGTTGGGATCAATAGGAGCATTAATGTTTCTGCACCATGCTGAGATATCCAAATAAAAATGACCTTATTTCAAAGGCATCTTGTACCTCTCATGCATTTCAACATGAGTTAGAAGTAATGATTATTTCTATTAAGTAGATTGATGGCCAAATGTTACATGAAACAGTGTTCACCAATTCAGTTCATGTTATCTCCTGCTGGCTTAGAAGGAGCAGTATTATCCTCATCATAACTGTTAGCCTGCTGTTGGCTCATCCCACAAACTCACAATGCAATTTTCTCTTCTTCCTTCCTACTGAAGGAGAAGATTTCTCTTTCTCCTTTCTCCCTTCCCTGCCAGTACTCTTTATCTGAGTAAGTTCCAAACAAATGACCTTGGAGCCCTTTTGCAGCCTTGCACTACCAAGGCAGCCCATCATGTCAACGAGTTGTTGAAACACTGCGAGAGGGAGAAGAAAATCCAGCAATAGTGCTAGCAGGTGCCTTACTAAGGCTCAGACTGAAAAAAGACACAGAATTTACCAGATTTTCCAGTCACCTCCAGGCTCTTCTCTTGAGTGACAACCTCAGAATAAAGACAGCACAGGAATACTATACTCGGCAACTCTAAAACATGATGGGCCAACTTTGGATTGAGGT
>WAAD01033756.1:2893-31400 GCA_013389945.1 Fregata magnificens
CTGGAGAGCGGCGTTTCCAGTGGAATCCCCCCCGTAGCGCGCCGGGGGTGCCGCTTCCTTATGGTGCCGGTAAGAGAGGCACTCGGACTAGGTGAAGTGCCACGTAAAACGCCATCATCAGCAGCTAAGGCTATAAGGCAGAGGAGGATAAGCACGAATAATCTTACGTCCCTCCGGAGGGTGGGAACCGCAGGCTGTGCAGCATCGGACGGGTCTCCTGTCGGGGCGCAGCACGCTGTGCTGGTCGCGTCGGTGGAAAGGTTAGCCAGCACTGTGGTCTTTTGAGCTCTTATAAGATTTTCCTAGAAGAAAACATTTCTATTCATCATTTCTACTGTCAAACAAAAAGGATGTTCACATGAGAACTCGTTGCTGCACTCTGAGATAAAGGCAAGGCCACGCAGCTGGTGTAATCGCTAGTACTGAGTGGGAGCTGAGGACAGGCTCCTTGATTGCAATTAGCTGGCTAAGTTCGTCCTGTAGCCAAGGGATGTGTGCAGCACAGCACGGCCTGAAGGAAGGCCAGGCTGTACATGCACCGCAGCACGCACCTTCGCCTGCTGTGCCGGGAGAACTGCTCTGCGGATCACTAACTCCTCCATGTACAGTGGTCTTCAGGTCAGCATCGCTAGGCTGCTTGGAAATACCTTTATAATATGCTTACGCGTTCTATTGTCATTTCAGTGCATTCAAACACAGTAAGTGTTTTAGCTGATTTTGATGTGTTCTGGAACAGGATGTCCAGACATTTGTGTGTTTGCTTTATTTCTGAAATGATTGCTACGAGGATTTTCTCTCAAGAAATGTCTGCGTGCCAAGCATTATAATTTTGACACATTGGACTTGAAAATAAATTAACGGATAACTAAATACCAGCTAAATAAATGTTTTGTGTTGTCATAACATTTTTATTAGTTGAAAGTACAGCAATTAGCAAAAACATTCAGGAACTTGCCAGTGAAAACATGTTGACTGGGTTTGCTTTCATTTCTGTGAGTATGAGTAAACATTATTACCAGGAATCTCTGGGAGGTTTATTTTGGTATGGCTGTTACTGGAACATTAATCTTTATGTTTTCCTTTGTTAGATGAAAGCAGAAAAGATGTGGGCCTCTAAAGAGCGCTTCATTCATGAATAGTCCCCCATAGGCTAATATGCCCTTCCAGGAGCAGGCCCGGTCTCACTGGCAGCGGTTACGGTGTGGTGGGAAAGATGCGCAGGTGCTCAGGGGCAAGCACCGCACGTGGCGCGTGTCTAATTACAGCTTGCTGCGCTCTGCACGGTGTGTGCAGGGCTAAAGGCAAACCCAGTAGGTGGGATTCTTCTGTCAAGCTGCAGGCTGGGGACAGATGGCAGTCAACTGGTAAATGCATAGCTGCTCATTAACTCACATGGCAGAGGCACTTCTCTGCCCTAAATGATGTATTACGGGAGAAGCTCAGGCTACAGCACTATTTTACTGACTCTGCTTGGCTCAGAGCATAATGAGACCTAGCCGATGAGTTGGAGGTGCATTGATCAGCTGTGCTACACTCACAAGTGCCTGTGGGACAAAGAAAACAGTGGAAATTATAGTGACCGCAAGGTGTTGATGCTGCAGTGAGGGGCAAGAGATGGGAGAACAGGAGCCTAAGTCTCTCACTTTTCATGAGTCTTGACATGGCTGAGAGGACCTGTGATTCTGATGGTCTCTTTAGTTAATTCACAGTCAGAAAATGCTTCAATTAGCCGTAACACCCTGGCGTTGAGAGAGAAGGGAAATTAGTAATGTCCTGTATACTCCTATGTGTGCCTTATGAAGTCCTTTTAGTGAATTGTTTATTTGTAAGACACTTGTATGTGAGTAGCTAATTTGGAGAAACGCCATGCAAGTTGTTGTACCATTTTGCAACACTTTTTCTTGCAAGGCAAGAAAATGTACTTACTTTTAACCTCCTGGTGTGAAGGAGCTGGTAATCTGCATGGGGAATATTTTATCTCATTAATAGTAAGATTTGTTCTGGGATGGATGTATTTGCCAAATGAAACATTAATGTGACACCCTATGTGTGACCGGGTTATTATTTCATTGGCTTGTGTAAGTGCTAGCTTTTAAAAATGAAATCTTGGCAACTCCCCATTTCTTTAAGATTGACTGGACAACAGCAAATACCTAAGCAAACTCAGAATTTATAAACATGTGAGAAAAGACATATGGACAGTATAATTGGACCTACTGACTGCTAAAGGAAGCCAATATAGTTTCTTACAGTCTATCAAACATTCTAGAAATTTGCAACCTGTATAATGAAAATATGCTAGGCTTGCTGCTGTATCATTTGACATCTTTCCCCCTTATTGCCTTTTTTTGTACTTGTGGTATGACACAATGGTTAAACGTCCCCCACAGTTTCTGGGTTGTCTGATTCAAGGGAATTCATGAGCTCGTGGACAGTGTGTGAATTCTGACAGCAGAAGCTGCAATTCCCAAATTTCTGTCATTGCTTAATGAGGATCAAGAAGAGTTGCAAGAGATGTGTGAACCTGTGTCTGCCCATATGTAGGCACCTGCACCAGTGCTTGGTCTAGTCTACACTGCCTTGGACCCTCTCCCCAGGGAGCAATCATAACTCTTTAATAGGACACAGGCCTTGCTAGACCTGTAATTTACCTTTCGGTTGTGGGGCCTAACACATACTTTTTTGTTGACACCAGTAATTCATGCATTGCCTGCCCAGCCAGCTGCACGACAGAAACATTTTTGGCTTGGCAGAGTGGGGATGAGCTGGAGGTCTAGAGGCTTTGCTGGCAGCCTGGACTGACCTGTTAAGCTATGAAATGGATATATAAATTGCCATCCTTGCCTGGGGAATAGAAAGCAGACAGGAAAGTGTGTGCTAGAGACTTGAAAAACCCAGAAATGGGGAATCACCTGAATAACATTTAAGGACTACCAGAGTCCTGTAGCTCCTAGCCACTCTGTAACCCACCCTTTGTGAATCAACCACGTGGACAGCAAAATAACAGTTGGGATGGATATGTACCTAGATACTGAGCAAGGTCGGTGGGCTCAGCCAGGATCCACCCAGGGAAAAGAGCACGGAGATTTTCAGTATGCACGATGAGGTGGTACATAGCAAGAATGCAAGCCCAAACGTATGCAATATAACGGTAACCTAATAATTTTTTGTTATTCTTGGGTATAATACCTTTTCATCCTCCTCCTGTAATTTGTGTGGTTAAAGCTTGCCTTCCACCTGAAACATCCTGAAATAGAGATGACATCATTTATCACTGCCCCGGGAAGGACTCTGACAGTTCTATTCTGTTACCTCATTATCAGATCACAGTTGTGTCACTTCCCATTAATTGTGCCTGCCTGTGCCAGCCTGGATTAGTTCTGCCAGGGAAATTTACAGTATCGGGGGCCATGACACTGCTCCCTTGCCAGCCACCTGCTTCTCTTTGTCACCTGCACTGCCCCCGGACAGAACGCCATCGATGAGGAGAAGCCTGGCTCCGGCTAGGTCAAGCACAGAGCCACCTCAGCAAATTGTCTGGCTCGCAATTCAGCTTTGGGAAGTGAATTGCTTTCAGGATAGAAAATTTATTTTTCCCCACAGCTTTATTTTTATATATGTGTTTGTCCCTCTGTCCCCTGCTCTCTAGCAGCATCTAGATGGCAAGCGTCACTTTGTCTGGTTGTTTCCTGGTGTCCTGAACACTTAGAAGTGATGTTTGTAAAACAATACTTTCTCTGAGCTATTAAAAAAAAAAATCTAGTCCTTTCAAAGCTGATAGAAATACTTTGTTGGCAAAGCAGGAGCGAAGCATTGAACGAGACCTTGTGAGGAGAGCAGTCTCGCTTGCGGGGCAACGGAGGACGCACGGTGCTTGGCAGGACTTGGCCCTGCAGCAGCCCATGCCGTGAAGATACTCGAGCTGAATTACCGACAGAGGAATTTTTTGTCCTCCAAACATTTCAAAATTTATAGATACTGTTTAAGAGGTGTTTTACTGAATGTTGTGGAAATCAGGGTTGCTTTCCACGAAACTAACAGCAGAAATAGCTGCAGCTTATCTTTTCCTAAGTAAACCTGCCCTTGTGTCTGACCCTGGGTTTGGGCTGAGCTCCCATTTCAAAAGCCTTTAAGGGCCAGATGAGTCAAAACCAGTTTGTCCTGCAAGAAGGTTTGATATTTCAAGCCACGTTTCCTCCTAATTAGGATCCTGAGCCATAGGCCTAAGGAGGATGCCTTACCCCCACAGCCATAGTCAGGGGGCCGGGAGAGCCTGGCTGTCTGGGGCACGGCGTGCAGGGAGCTGCCCCAACATGGACCCCAGCAGCTTGGCAGGCTGGTGGCAACAGCAGGCCCCATGGGGCAGCCCTGAGCAAGGGACGGGCCCATCCAGGGAGGCTGCTGGGGAGCAGCAGGAGGCAGAATGATGGCGTAGGTCTGCAGTGTGTCCGGGAGGCAGGACAGAGATTAGGCTGGGCACAGGCACACCTGCAGAACAGCATGAGCAAGGCTGGAGGCCCCAGCCTGAGGTGAAATGGGGCATCAGGACCCAAGGGCCACTGAGGCCTGCTGGCACCCTCCACAGCCTCCCCAGCCCTCGGGGTATGCTGGGTCAGAGCCATAGAGCCAGGCCAAGGTCCCTGAAGCCAGGCATGGGGAGGGAACTGAGCCTCCCCTGAGGAGCCTCGGAGGGGTATGTGAGACAGGAAAGCTGGCCAAGGAGCCTGGGGTCCCTGGGAGCCAGGCCCATGGCCCTTGGGCTGTGGGGCGGGTCCTGCACTGCCTGAGGGCCAGGCACTCAGCTCCACCAGTTGGAGCGACCCATGAAGGAGCTGTGGGAGCGGAGCTGCCCCTGGCGGGGGGACAAGCCTGGAGTCGAGGTGACCCACATGCAGGCTGCGCCCCTCACCCACTGGCACAGCCCCCCAGGGCTGAGCATGGAGGGCAGGTCCTGGCTAGGGGGTTATCAGCAGCCCCAAATATAGTATGTGATGAGCCAGGTGCATCCAGGGAATCCCAGCAGGAGGCACAATTACAGGGAAGGCCCATGACCCATCCAGAGACAGGTACATGTGTACCAAAGCCCAGTCAGAGCTTCAGCAGGGCTCCTAGGCAGAGGGCGTGGAGGGTCCCAGGTGACGCCAGTCAGGGGAATTAAGGCCTGTTAGTGCCTGACAGGAATGTTTTTATCTGCACGTTTTTGTTCATTTCCAGTTCTTTGCACCTCTTATCCATCTTCTGGTCCTCTGGCCATCCTCATTGTGTAGAATTCAGTTTGCTTCTGGGCTGCCTCCTGAAGTTAGGCAATAAGTTCCTGCTGAGATGAAGCCCATGTGCAATGCTGGAGGTAGTTTGCTGCAGGAACTGCTGCCAAAAGATGTTACGAGCCACCTTCCAGATGGTTTTGCTGCCTTCTCCCTGCAAAGTCTACTAGCATCAACCCAGGAGGCAACTGGTAGTTTAGATGCAGTCAGAGATGCCCCTCATCCCTCTGCCTGTGGGCCAAGATTTTTAGCATCTGCTGGCTCGAAGAAATGATGAATAACATGTAAGTTAATTTTGTGGATAGTACTAAACCAGGTGTTTCACACATCTTATGTCTGCAGATCAGTTTTAGCTATCCATCCTAGCAGTATCTCCCCAGCTGGTCCTAGCAATGGCCCTATGTTGATGTGGCCAGGCAGCTCAGCATATCTCAGCTCATCTCAGCATTCTATTTCCTGGCTTGTCGTGGTAGCACAAGGTAAGGGAAAAAACTTCTGTCCATGCTGTGTGTTCTTTTTAAAAGAACAGTTTAAAACAACCAACTTTTGAATCTTTCTTTGCAAGCCTGTGATGTTGGCAGTGGTTCTGACAGTAATAAGTTTTGATAGGTAAAACAAATAACATTTGGTCACATTTAGCTTAATAGTTCCCTTAATGTAGTCTTGTCATGGAGCTAAACTTGTTTGTTGATAAATGAAACCATCAGACCTGAGACAGAAACTTCTTTTGTGAACTGCTTTATATTTCTGTAATTTCTCCAGGGCTTTATGATGAACAACTGTAGTGCATATTATACATTAAATTTATTTCCTGCTTTGCTGTCACAGATGCCTTGCTGTTAAGAATTTCATTCGGTGCATGATTTCTATGTAGTATTTTAAAACACTAAAATCTTAAGTTTGTTACATTACATGACTTCTTACTACAACATAGAACATCATGCTCTGTGATGGTATCTGTAACATATGGCGAAGTGGGATATATACAGGTAATTCTGTATATGGACACTTATAACACTCTGACTGTAGTTTTTCCATAAGTTTAAAAAAATACAGTGCAACAGAAATGAAATACGGTATACTTCTTCCATGTGTGCATAAGAACAGTCGTACAGGGTTGGATCAAAGGGTCTTCCAGACTGTCATCTAGTCTCTGATGATTACATCAACTTAGAGGAAGGACATGGAGTGACCTTCCTCTGGAATATTCTTCCAGGCTCTCACAGTCTTTGGTTAAGAAAATTCGAGAGTAAGAGGTTGCAGTCTAAACCAGGATATTTAATAGAATCATGACTGTAAAATAGATTTACCTTGAGTGTATTTACTTAACCCATTTATTCTTCTGGTTTTTACAGTGTTCTGTGTCAGTTATTTCTATGGCGTGTTGAGGCCACTGTCATCTCAGGATCTCAAAATGCTTTACAGGTTTCACGGGTAGGCAAGTGATGGCAAGAAGTCATACTATGATTTGTAGTTCTGGAAATGCAGCTTGATCATCGTTGATCATTCAGACTAAGGAATGGAACAAAGACAGTATCCTGTTATTTTTGTGTGTGACTTTCTTTTCATCTGTACAGAAGTGGTAAGCCTATCTCAACTTACTTTAACTGAGGACTTAATGAAATTGGTACCACATGCTTCTGGCTGTTTGTAGAGACAATAGAAATATTCTGTAGTGACTGTAGTTTTCTCACAGGATCATTACAGGCCACATTCTTCTTTACTTTATGGGGTCATGTCTTGAACTCCACAAAACAAAATTATTACTGGAATATCATTAAGTTTTGCATGGTCTAAGAGCTCTGCATGTCTTTATCAAACGTATCTGTTTGCCAACATGTATCTCTGGATAAATACAAAGCTTGCACCTGAAAAAGCAGCACTGGCTGATGCGGAATTCAAACCAGACTGAATGAATGTTGCTAGGAAGAGGCAAGTGCTGTTATACTGCTAAGTAGATACATAGGACTCTATTTTAATATCCAAAACTTCAATGACATTTGTTCTTCCTACCTGAAGGTTGATCTTTCTCCTCTGACCATGATTTCCTACAGCAATGACAATGTAAATACTGAGCAATGGAGAAGTATTTTAACATAGGATATGAGACTTCTGCAAGTGTCATGTGCAGCTCAAATTTCGTTCTTGCAGGAGAATAGAATAACTCCAGAAGTAACCCCTTGTGGAAATAAATTGAATGAGGTGTATAATTACTGGGTTTTTTTTACACATGCAGACCCAGAGAGTACTCAGTAGACATACTGATCAAGAGGGCTTTGCAGCTAGAGATAAATTCTGGTACAGCCATTACTTCTTCAGAACAGTGGGCTTAGAAAATCTAGTGGTATAACTATCAGTTATAGTAAATACCTGGTGGCTTTACGTACATGGTTTTGGATGGGCTGTAAATTACTTGTGGCATCTTCGTCTTTAGCATAGAGATCCCAATAGACAAATTGTATACTCTCACACACAAAATGAAAAAACAAACAAACAACAAAAGCCCGCAACATTTTAAGGCTATTTTTTAAAAAAATGTTTTAGTAAGTTTGACAAATCATAATTCCAACAGCAAAAGACTGAGGCTGAAAGGAAAGTTACACTTAGCAACTTCATAAAAATCTTTAGAAATAACATTTCATTTATTTACTAAATGAGGCAGTTTTAGAATTTTGTAGCCAAGAGTTGTCTGAGACTAGTGCATATTTCACTCAGCAAGTCAAATATGCGCCCTTTGTAGTAGTTTGCAAGTTCTGATTTAAATTCTGACATTCATTAAAAGTTAGACCTTAATGGCTAGATTCTGCTTCCCTTTCTCTTGCTAGTTATTGTGTTATTGTAGGAACGATATGAATAATGGCAGAGGAATGGTGGTCATAATTCTGACATGATGAGGACTGCATACTGCCTTTCTTAAGTCCCTAGTCAGTCTGATATAAAGGAAAGTGGCAGGTGTTTCTTTGGTGTTTGTTTGTAGGAAGACTTTTAGAGGTCTGACATCTTAGATGAGTTCTGCTTAGACTGCTCTGTGAATAGTATTGAAGTGGAGGAAAAACTGGTGCATGTTAAATGAATTTATCATAAAGCTCTGCAATAATCACCGTAGTAAGCAATATTTCATTTTCTGAGCAGGTATAGCCAGTATACAACTACCCATCAAAAAGTTAACAGTGGTACTCAAAGAAAAGCATACTTCTTGTCTTCTGGCCTCTTACTTTCCAACTGCACAACTTTCTACCTTTATTCTTTTTTTTTCTTTTCTTTCTTTCTTTCTTCCCTAAGATTAGATTTATGAATCATTTACAGAGGGAGAAACTCTTCTGCAATGTTTTTTTCATTAGTCCCTTTTGATGATTCATTTTAACACAGATGCTGTCATTTAACTCTGCTGGTACATCAGAGGCTCAATTTGATCGCAAGTTTTTGGAACATGAATTTTTTTCTAATAGCAGGAAGCTATCAGAATCAGTTTCTCCTTTGTCATATAATTTCTCTGAAAAGGTCAGCATGGTCCTATCTTCTGGGCAGGATTCATAAAATTATAAATATGTTGGTCAACGTTTAAAATCAAAACCTTGTTTGACAGAATAACCATGACCTTAACAACCACCTTACCAGGATCAGAAAATGTGGCCTTACATTAAGTATGAATACTAAGGACATTACCTTTGAAAATCCACATTTGGAAAACATCTTTCAAGTTACAGCCATTTTTTGCATTTGTTTTTAACAGTTTTGGAAAATATTCTTAAGTAAATACAGAATCCATGTGAATTTACTGGTGACAAAAATAAGGTCTGAGCCAGGAGTGTAAATCAGCACAGTTCTTTTGGCTGCAAGCCATCTTAGTTTACAAAGTCAAGGAGCAGTTTTCTTCTTTAAAATGATCTGTAATTTTTCTTTTTTTTTTTTTAATATATGATTTTAAAAAAATGCAAGGACACTAAATAACATATATTTTGCGGCCTGATTCTGACAGTTTACCTTATTTAGGTACAGAACCCTCTAAAGTTACCAGAAATAAAGCAGTGAGAAACTGGAAACTGTCTCTTAGTCTTTTCTCTTCCATAAACAAACCTTTCTCCATAAAGGTATTTTTACAAATAAATATGCTATTTCATATACTCTGGTATTTTCTGTTGGACACTTGCTATGTTGCCACAGCAAGCAGTGTCCTTTTTAGAGTAGAGAATAATAAAAGAATTGTGTGCTTTAAATCAAGAAGAAGACTCTTATTGACTTTGTTGGACACCCCAAGGCCCTTGCTAATGAACACGTTTTTCTGAGGAGGAATTAATCACATTTTGTAAAAGATACATCACATTATACAAGTATGTTAAATCTAGGTCAATTTAGAAATGCGATTTACCACAGCATACATTCATAGAAATATTTTTTAAACAGCTTGTCTTAGAAAATAAGCCATATAGCAAGATAATACTGCTGATAAATGAATAAATGAAAGATATTGATATTAGTTCTGAAACATTTGAAGAGTATTGGAAAAATCATATAAATCCAATGATTGTTTATTGCTGCCTGTATGGACTTGAGGGTTACAATTCCAGGTGTATCTCTGGTGAAGAGAGGCTACTCAAAGATGACTGATGATCAAACAAATGGTATAATAAATTCAGTCATGAAAATTTGTTTCTTACTGTCCTGCAGCCTGTTTGGCCACATGAATCCTGCCCAACATCTCAGGCAGGAAAGAGTATTTCTAGCTATAAGTGACACTAGACTGTCAGAATGACAGTTTGCGGGAGTGCTGATGCATCATGTAGCTCTTTCAGTTTTTTCAGGAGAAAAAGAGGAGGGAACACCTACTAAAGCAGAATTTACTGTGATTGGGAAGAAGGGTCAAACCAAAACGTCCTTAATTTTTTGTTGCTTTTAACTTTTCTTCATGCGCTGTTCTTGTGGACCAAAAAAGCCCTCAGCCCTAATTTTTAAAGAAGCCCTGTAAAGTTCATACTGATGAGAGTCATGTAGAGAGAAATCCATAGCAGGGGCAAAATTCAGCTGGATCTGCTGATATTTAAGTGTGGTTAATAAGAGAGCAGGTATGTATTTATGTGAATTTTATGCATGTTGTTTACTCAACTTATAATTGGAGAAAACTGGAGAAATGCGAGTATAAACATGACTGTTGAAAGGATTCCCCAGGAATCATAGAATCGTTTAGGTTGGAAAAGATGTTTAAGATCATCGAGTCCAACCGTTAACCTAGCACTGCCAAGTCCACCACTGAACCATGTCCCGAAGCACCACATCTATACGTCTTTTAAATACCTCCAGGGATGGTGACTCAACCACTTCCCTGGGCAGCCTGTTCCAATACTTGATAACCCTTTTGGTGAAGAATTTTTTCCTAATATCCAACCTAAACCTCCCCTCATGCAACTTGAGGCAATTTCCTCTCGTCTTATCACTTGTTACTTGGGAGAAGAGACCAACACCCACAAAGAGACCGACACCCACACAGACAGGAAAAAAGCTCAGAGATTCAGCTTACCCCCTGAACTATTTTAAGTACAAACACAGAGGAATGAGTCTTTCCCTTCTGTGAATCGGAACTCAGTTTTTGCTAGCTGATCTGGTTTTAAGGCTAGCTAATGCTCATGGTATTGCTAGATTTGTGTGGAGGTTGTATTAACATTCACTGCATGGCTGTTCAGTTCCAGAATTTTGTTCTGACTGATATTTTCTTCTCTTTTCCAGCAAATTCAGTCTGTTAATGAGCTATAGAAATAACTTTAGAAGTGTTCTCAATCTTTGCATGTCTGTATGTGTCTCTACGCACAAGTGAGTATGGAGAAAGCATATTCATATTCAGATGTGTCAGCAAAAGGTATCAAACATGTTGCTTGAATGAAAGGTATTTTGTGTTATTAAAAAAATTCATTAATATATAATCAAAATTACATTGCCAGCTATCGTGCATCTTGCCTGACATACAAGTGTTTCAAGTGTTCAGTGGGAATTTCTGGTCTCAATAGCACTTTGTGAGATTCTTGATGGGATGAGGAGTTCTTGCCTTCTCTTTTCCGCCAGGTGACACAGAAGTTTGTTCAAGGTTGGAGCCAACCTGTGAGCAGGAAGGAAATTCCTACCCACTAATAAACTCTAGGCTGGTCTAAAGGAAACCCTTCAGTATTTGTAAACTGCCCCACTCTCTTGTCTCCTGGAGTAGAGAGGAGCCTAGAGGATTTCAACATGATGCTGAAGGATTGTGCTGTTATTCCTACCTCCCCCTAAAAAGGCTTCAGTGTAGGAAGGGTGTGGAAGATAAAAATTAGCAGTTGTTCTGTACACCTTATCTGTTACCTGGCTGAAAAGGAAAAGAGGGGATCACATGCAGAATTCAACAAGTGTGGGAAAAGTGTGCGCAACATGGAGCAACATTAGGGTTGAGGAAGGACAAGGAGCATCAGTGAGAGTAGGGTTGTAGCTGAGGCAGAACTGAATGCAGAATGAATAGGGGAGAAATACAGACTTCTCATCAGCAAAGTATGTAAGCACGTGTTGATTTGGGTATGTGGGTAATTGCATTCTGCTCAGCAGAGCTCTCTATGATTGCTTTGAATTCAATGTTGGGTTTTTTTTTTTGGGGTGTGGGGGGCGTGCTTTAAAGAAAAACTAGTTCTTGTTTCCTGCTTTAAAGGGAGTGGATTCATTATTTCTAATGTGATATGCAAGCTTTAACAAATGATCCATTTTTGAGAGGCACTAAACATCCACAGCTCCTGTGAATTTCAGTTCTGACTTCAGTGGTATCCAGAATTTTTCAGCTCAGTTTCTCCTTCTAGCAGGAAGCAAAGCCAATTAGGCTTTGTCATTGTTCATTTTTTCATTGAGTGCCCCAATAAAGCTGTCATGAGCACTGACGCTTCAAATGTGGGTAGTTAATATTACTGCCAAGTAATTAAAAGTACAGTCTCAGTGTCTATATTTTGAGGCAGGAGAAATTTCATTTTAAATTATCGGTCACAGTGACCATGGTCCATTATTGTGTTTTATGGCAAGATTTAGGACATTTTCCATTTAGGCAGAATAGAACAGAAGTTCAACATGTTCTATGAATGTGTGAAGTTCATATGCAACTGGAAAGCCTATGATGCATTAAGCATTGAAATAATCACCTTTGAGGAAGTTTATTACTTGGCCATGGTTTAAATTATCTCAAAAGTTAATTCACAGGTTATGTACCCAGTGCAATTAGTTCTATTTTCAGAGAGACCTTTGCTTTTTGAAAGAGCTAGTTGTAGTAATATCAATAAATACTGATTGTTCAGAGTGAAGTAAAGAGAGAATGGTATTACAATGTCTTAATATCACTATTAACTTTTACAATTTGCTTTTATTTGTGATGAAAATGGCCACTCATTGCTTCCATCTGCATTCTAAGAGCACAGCATTATTGTGGAAGTGTCATTTCCATGCTACAAAGATGTAATGACAGCAGCTTACTCCCCTGTATTCTTGAATTTTACTATTAAGGTTGTATTTTTAAGTAAACTTATTCCCAGGTAAATGGTAACCATAGCCTTTTAATGAAAATTCATGGCATTAATTACAGATACACAAACAGGAATTAAACTGATATAATTTATCCTAAAGGACTTGCTGAGCTAACTTAAGGTCTGCAAAAGACCTTGGAATAGAACAAAGGCTTTTTTTTTTAATCTGAGCTGAAGCGCTACGGGTTGGGAGGAAACCCTGAAGATTTTATCACTTTGTAAATGCCTCAATTTGAAAAAGAGAATTAATCTCCTAGAGACAATGAATTTAACAGACACCACCATGAAATAGGAAAGAGACTGCACGGTTTTACTTTTTTATTTCCTCTGGAAGTTAGTGTTGTTCGTTAAATTTCCATAGTGAACCAAATCAATCCCTGAAACAAAAGTAGTATGAAGCTATTTCTATCAAGAATAATTGACTAAATTTTCACTCAAATGGCCTGAGTCATAAGATAAAACTCTGCTGGCATTCTTGTAATGTAAATCCCTTTTTGTAGAAGCATATAACTCAACATGTTGGATGTGAGCATTTTAGATTTGAGAAACAGGTCCATTCCCTTCCAGTTGCCTTGGGCGCTTTTGTGGAGGAACTTTTTGCCTTTACTTATGCTGTTGGTGGGTTTCTTTTGTTATTTTCCCCAATACAAGAGCCATCATATTCAGAACTATATTCCTGATAGCATAGAGCTCTTTAGCTACCATCATTACTATTTATGTTTGCAGAGGAATATGTACTCTGTGGCATGGTAGAAATTATTTCAGAATCCTGGCTGGCTGGAGTGCTACTTGTCCATTTTTGTTTTTCTGGATTCCAGAGCTTAGCATTGTCTACATGAGTGCATTTCTTTGCCTTAGTTAATTGCTCGTGAGCTTTCTGATTAGCACTTTCTATATCCTCTGAATGTCTCTTCCAGTCTAACTTATCTTTCCCCTGGGTATTCAGGGTATAAACAGCCTCTGGGGTATCTTTCTGTTCTCCAGACTCTGCACTGAAGAATTATATTACAATTCTGAATTTCAGCTTATTTTCTTTTTTCTTTTTTTTTTTTTCCCTACATTAATTTCTCCTTTGTCTAGTTCACCTACTTTTCATATGATTGTTTTCTTTTTATTAAGATCTACATATAACTTCTATTAACATTTCATTGCCTAGTGCTTTTTTTTCTTCTTTGCCTTTTTTTCCTATGTCTAATGTAAGCTACAAATGTAAATAATATGAACAGTTATTTTCATTCCTCACATCCCCCGTAAATGATGTACACCACAGTACTGAGTTACAGGACTCTTCAGCCCTTTCTACTGTTCTTTTCCATATACTTAGGCTTTTATTTTTGTTTTGGTAGTGTTTTGCTACTTTTTAATGTATTTTACAAAACAAGGGAGTATCACTGCAGTGATTAGATTACTCAGGGGCTAAAGGCACTTTACAGCAGTAGCAATATTATTTCCTACCTGCTCTCCCCCAGCTCAGCCTTTCCACTAATTGTGCTGGTTCATGTTCTTCTGAAACCTGTAGCCATCAGGTACGAACATCTGTAGAGTTATTGTTTGCCCTGTATTTAATACAGCTTGACTCTTATTAATCAGTTATGTTGATTCTTGTTGCAGATATTTCATCTAGGGAGCCAGTTTGTTAATCTGTAGCAAATCTGTTATTAACTGTATTCTTAGTTCAGTGAGAAGACCTTACTCAATGATTCAATTCAATTGAACAAAAATGGAAGGCTTGAAAGGATATCTCTTTGAAGAATAGAGCCACAGTGGTAATAAAGAAGAACTTCTCCACATTCACAACCATCTTAGCAGCTCCCTACTGGGTAGCATAACTTTCTTGATTGCCTGAGTGGGGTTGGTTGGTTGTCGAGATAGTGGATAATGAAGAAAATAGAAGTTCAGTGCAAGATCAGGGACTAATATAAAGACGGACTAGGCTCATGTGTATTTATGAGTTAACTAAATGCCTTCCATATGTCTGTGTTTGTTTAATCTTGTCAGCCTCAATTGCAGTAGTAGTGAAGATATGGACTTCAGGATGTGCTGGCAGCCGGAGCATTGGTCCAGGATCCTTGAGGTTGTCTTTCCCTTTTTCATTACAAAGGTGCTGAGCATGACACATGACAACCATGTACTGAAACTGGTGACCCTGTGTGGAGTGGTTCATCACTCAGAGCAAGAGGGTGAACCTCAGTTCTGTTGCTGACACCCATGGCCTGTGTCTGCAGAAGCAGGGAGAACAGTTCCAGACTGCTCTCCTGGTGGAAGGAAGGAGGCAAAGGAGAGTGGGGATCCTTGTACCCCAGCAGATGAACTGCATGCATGCTGTGAATTAAAGTGTGCTTTACTCTCTGCTTTGTCATCTACCTGGAAGTTTTTTCTGGCCAGAGGGTTCACAGTGTGAAGGTGTCCCTGTCTTTCATTCCCTTTATAGCCTACAATAATGCCCTCAGCTGAAATTTTCAAGTGAAAGTGGTGGGTAATCAGGCTTCTTTGACTCCATTTTCCCCACTTTAGGGGTGACCTCAGGGTGAAAAAGTTTTTCCTGCTCTCCGAGTATTTTACCCTTGTCTTCCCCATTTTCCAAAGGTTTCATTCTGTGGAAATGCCCTTCTGCTGACTTGCAAGAGTGACCTATGGGTGTTATTGCAATTGGGCCAAATGTATACATGTATGTATGTATTAACTCATTCATAATCTCAATATCTGTCTCTGAAACTTACTTATTTTAAGCACAGAAGTTTGCCTTGATCCTGTTGCTTATGGAGGTTGCCACTATATTTATTCTGAGGGCATTTCTGGCACTAAGTAAAGGAATTGCTCGACTCTTTTAAACATTATGTTAGTGAGAAGGAACCTCAACTCATCAATAAGGTCTTTCCTCCTTGGCAATGTGTATGCCCTTATGTTAGGATTTCCTTGATTTGTGTTGAAAAAGCACAACAATTTTACCTCAGGATTGTGAAAGTGGTATCTTGATGCCCATCTTGTGGAGTTTTTGACTAATGCATAGAGAAGATACTAGGGTGAATATATTTCCTTAGGAGTTCTCTGCTCATTTTGTCTTTCACCACGTGTGACCATCTCCTTTCAAGGACAAACAAACTTGGCTGTCTTCCTGGCTCACAGCTGCTTTTATCTTTAAGTTTTCTTTGAAAGAGAGAAGAGCAGCTTGAACACTGAACTTGGACATTGCTGCTCTGCTGGAGAGAGTGGGCTTGGGTGTGGGAGGAGTGAAGTGCTCTCTGGGCAGTGCTGGGTCTGTCAGTAATCAGTGTGGGGCTGCAGCTCTTAGACAGGCAGCTCTAGCTCATCTATCATCAGGTGCAGCCTGGAGCAAGGGTGAGTGTGGATGGTAATCAATACCCTATGGCTTGCCAGTGAGGAACTGGCTGTGTGCTGGTGATGTGGAGCTAGAAGGGAGGAAGGGATCAGTTCTGGTAGTGGAGATGTCATGAGGGCACCAGGTCCCTTCTGCCTTGCCATCAGAAGTGACTTTCACGTTCTTGTCATAGCATAGACTCCGAGCAATCATTCCGTGTCCGATTATGACTAAGTCTTATTTGCAGAAATTGATGCTGTTCTGTGCTTTGCTAGAAAACTGGTAATTTTTTTTTTTTCCTTTGGGGTATAACGGTTTTATTTGTGTTTGGCTTCAGCTGTGTAATTGTGTTCAAGTGTCCAGCCAGTTCAGCCCTTCTGTTTTCCTTTGATTCCTTGGGCAGTAGCAACTGATTGCAGCAGAACCCTATTCCAGGTGGCACTGATTTATATTTTTCAAGTACATATTTGTGCTGAGATATAGCACAGCAGGATAGCTGCCATCAGCCTCTAGAATGATATGGGGGCCAAGAGGCTGGAGGGGCAGAAGAGCAGGAGCCATACCAGTACTGGGGAACCAAAGGTTTGGAAGGATTGGGTACCATGTAGATCTGGGCAGGCAGAGCAATGGCCATGATAAGAGGCAGAGGTGAGAGGGGCTAAGGACATGTAATAGAGCTGAAGGAGGAATCTTGTACATGAAGAAAAGGTCCTGTGACCAGGCTGGATTTCATTTGCCAGTGCCTCTTCCTCTCCCTCACTGAGTTCCTCTTTGTGCTGTGAGTCGTCACACTAACACCACTGGCTGGTGTCCTCTTGATAGGAAGCTTCCACTGCACTAGGATTTGTGCTGCCCCCTTTGGCTTCTGCCCCATTCATTGCCTTACAACTTACAGCCATGTCCTTTATGGTTCCACGCAGATCTGGAGACAATATGTGCAGTGGAGCTTGACTGGCCCTACTGTTGACTGACAACTACCTTCCTCTGCTCTGTAACACTTGGGGAAAAAAGGGGAGCTCAGAGGGAGTAGAGCTGCTGCTGTGACCTACCCAAGTGTCTCGTCTCAAGTGTGCCAGCGTCCTACCCACGAGGTGTACTTCCCTGTTCTCAACTTTCTCCTGTATGTTTCTGTTCAGAATGACACTGCTCAGAAAAAAAAAATGGAAGAGAACTTGCTGTTATTCCTTCTACCCTCGTAGAAGTCCTTCTCTTTCGATTCCTTTTAGTACCTTTGGTACTAGGATGCGCCAGGTTATATAGTGTAAGATGTCCTGTCTAAATGCAGGGATGTTGCTGAGATAACCTCTTCCTAGGCTGCCTATTCTAAGAAGAGAAAGGAGCGAGAGCACTGGTTAAAAGCAATTGAGCAGAGGAAGACAAATTGCAGCAAACTCAGGATTTGGAGATCAAATCTCCTGGAAAGCAATGTTTAGGGGAAGAGTTGTGTGCAGGAGAAGGCTGCCTTAATACTATTTGTTGCATATTGGGAAAAGATAAGTGCAGTAGGAGTGTTCTGTGGCTGCAACAATACCATTTAATGCATTAAAAAATAGAAGCATTACATAAGAAAAGTAAAAGCATTACATAGAAGGTGGGGAAAAAGTACACAGGCTTAAAGAGTGTATTTGTGACTGACATATGTAGGTGCAATAAAAGGTTAAACAGGAAATAGTACTGGGTGGTAATGAGTGATATATCCTTAGAAAAACTATTCATGCTTTATCTTATGCTTGTGCACTTGGGCTTTATTTGGACTTGCTTTGTATTTACACTTCACCTAGTGTGTGATGCGTGTGACTTTGTTAATCAGTTTTGCTTTGAAAAGTTGGTCTGGCCAAATGGCATCTCTAAAGACTCACATGGATTTGAGTATCAAACTTACTGTTTTGTGAATGAGAATTCCACAGTACTCTGACAACTGAATCTGCTAGTGATAGCAAAACATGTTGCCCAAAGGAGATGGCTTTATCAACAGATTGGCAGATCACCATTGTAATTTTTATGTCTACGTCCTTGCCTGCTTACAGCTACAGTGAAATAGTTAACAGTGTTCATTTATGAGCAGTGTTTATTAGGTTTGAGAGTGAAACACAATGGAAAACAATGAGGCAGGTACACAATTTCTTTAGGTCTTGTCTCCAACTTATCTTTCTCAGTTCGAAACATCAGGCATTTTTAGAAGAGATATTTCAGAGAGAGATTCTGAGACATAGAGTGGCACTCAGCATGTAAAATAACAAGTTCACATTCTATGCCAGCTCATTTGATGGATATTTTGATTTCAGTTATAAGATATTATGCAAACTTTGAGGGGAAAAAGAAGATTCTATAGGATATGGAAAACACAAGAAAAGCCACTGTCACAGTGATTTGTGCTAGTTCTCTAGTTCTTTAATTCTCTAGTAATACAACCCAACAAACTCAAGAATCTTATTTTTTTCAGTGAATATGCATTGGATGCAGACATCTGGATTAAAAAAAAGTTCAGTTCACTTTTGATTAGAACTGTACTTCATATTATTAGAATGTGATGGATGTGTTTGGACGAGGAGGAAGTTCACAGTTATGTTTAGATTTCTTCTCTGAGCAATTTATAACCTTAGCATTAGTCACATACCCAATCTCCAGTCCCTTTCAGGATATATAAATAAATATAGTGTGATACATGAGCAGCAAAATTGATGACCATTGATTGATCTCACTGGAGTCTCTTGCTTGCGTTTCTGAATAGAGGGTACAAAAAAGAATTGCTTAACACATGCACAATCTTGATTCTTTCCACAGACACGTAGTAGCAGTAGGCTAAATCCTGCAGTCTTTACTCAGTCAAACTCGTTACTTAATGTGATGATTAAATGAAGAAACTGAGATTTTCACCTTTAGGATGAAACTAGCTCCTGTGTAGAAGACCTGTCCAAAGCAGTCTCTGAGTCCTGAGAGTCAGACAAAAGTGTTAAGTTCTTGTGCTGGTGTGAATCCTTGGGATGCATTTTGGTCTCAAAAGATGCAAAAGTTAGCTCTACCACCTATAGTGTCCTTTTACCTTAGCTGTTCTCTATTTTCACTCATGTCTCTGAGATTTTTTTCCAGGGTGCTGATTAGGTACCTCCTGAGTTTCATCATGCTATCCTTAATTTTTTTCCTACTTTGCTTGCAAGGCCAACAAACACAATATTAATAAATTATGCTTCTTAACTCATTCTTCCCTATTTCCCAGACCATGTAATAACACATGTGCTGATTTGAAACTCTTTTGATATTCTTATCTTTTTGGCATTCATCAAAAAGAATTTTGACAAAAAGATAAAAACTAATATTGATATTAGTTCTGGCAATACTATTATAAATAATAACCAGTTGGATTAATCAGTTGAATCTCAGCAGAAACTGGGAACTTCAGTGTGTTATCCCACAAATGAAAACCAAAGAGGAAGTTCCTATTTACCTAAAGCTGCAGAATTTTGCCCTGTGCTGTGTTTGCACATGTGCATGCATACACACATATACAGAATGTCAATGAAATGGTCTGTCTGCCAAGGCTTTTTGCTGCTGCCTTGCTGCAGAACTTTCACAAAGTATCAGTTTTGCTCTTACTAGTAATGTAAGTGATCTGAAACCCCACTGTTTTGGGGGTTTAAAGTTGACTCAGAAGTTATTTTCTAGTTTACTAGTGTTTCTTATTCTAGCCAGGTTTTGTACTGCCCGAGTTGATAGTGATCTTAACATAAGTGTTACTTTTCTGAAAAATGACATCAGAAATGAGATGTGCCCTCCAGTTAGCTAAATGTATTATGAAATAGCTACCTGAATATGTGGTGGAATGTTTTCGAAGGAGGGTACAGATATGTAAGGTTGAAGACTTTGATACAGGTCTCTGAAAATCTCTGTGACTTTTGGGCAAAAAAATTTTTTTTAAGCAACAAAAATGTATCCACCATTTTGTTTCAAGGTTTTGTTTTTTACCTTAGTGTTGGAAAATTCTTCTCCTGTCGCATGATGCCTCGTGGTCATTAGATGAATCCACGTTGTTTCTGCATAGCTGCTTGGGTCGTACATTCAAGTCAGCCTCTCCTTGTGACTGAGAGTCTGTTGTTTGTTTGAAGCTGTGTCTGTCTACAGCCTCAAAAAACATTCACGTATCTTTTCCTCTGGCTGGTTATTCTGACTGTGCTGTACTGTTTTCAACACAATGGTTAGTTATTCACTGGTTTTTTTGGGGGTGGGTTTTTTTTTCCCATCCTTCCCCTCCTTCAAACTTTCCCAAGACAAGAAGGGGGCGGGGGGAAGGAACAAGGAGGAGGAGGTTTGCCTGTGATAGGGCCGCCAGTTCAAGCAGCAATTGCTTGAGTCTCAGCCTGTAACCCCAACAGGACAGAGGAAGACATTTGCAGTCCAGGTTCTCCTGTATTGTGCTCTGGAGAGAGAGGGGGAACATCCCTTCTGGTGGGGGTGATCTTGCTGGAAAAACTGCTGGGAAGTTCTGTAGCACAAACCTAGTTATGATGATCTGTGAGGCAGTATCTTTGCTGAGGATTCTGGGGTGCAAAAAAGTGGTGAAATTAGGGAAGTGAAAGAAGAAGACAGCTGGGCCCCTGCATTTAGTTCAGCATCCCATAAGGGACAGGAAAAATATAGTAAAATTATTGTGTCTGCTGGAATGAGACCTGAACATGTGTATACCCTTCTAGGGACAGAGTGATTTCTCTCTTGATTTTATGTAATCAGTTTTGCAGCATACTGTCCTGGAAAAAACACTGTCTTAACTATCCTCCAGATTACTTTTGAACTGGGCAATGGCTAGTTGTGTGGGTAGCTTCCTTTCAGACATCAAGGCTGATCCATCTGAAAGCGATACTGAGGGTGATGGTGATGGAAATCATTCTGCAGAATCATTCATCTCCAATGCCAATCGTTTAATGTCAAAAATGTGGAAAGAGTTGGGTTTTTAATTACTTTTGTTCACAGCTGTGAGTGGTGATTCACAGAAGTTATATTGCTAAGGTGTGGAGTGGAGAGGAAGAATATTAGGATGAAGCAGACTTCTCCCGCAATCGTTCAATTCCAGGTATCATGGTCTAGTAGCTTTATGCTACATTAGGCTTAGTCAGTGTGTTCATGCTTACAGAACTGGTATTGATGCTGTCAGTGCTGTGCTTCATTTGCCTGGATTTGAGCTGGGAAAACACTGAATGAGTAATGAGAAAAACACAAACTTTTTCTCTTCCAGAAATAAATTGTAGCACCATGCTAGGTTTCTTTACTGTTTGCATTCTCTGGGTTCACCTAATGACAGTTTTATTAGGTCTTTTCCAAACATGCTTTTATCTGGTCTGGCTTTGTCCTCAGTGCGTAAGCTGCATGTTAGCAGGTGGAGTGTGTGCAAAGGGTGTTGGGAAAGTCCTACTGTAATACTAGGGAAAAAAAAACTATAGGAAAAATTAGTGAGAACATTTGCTTTTTGATTTGGGAAAAAGTTTCCTAAAAAGAAAAAAAAAAAAAGTTGGTTAACAGCAAGTAACTATGGACTCAAGAATAATGTTTTTAGAAAGTCCTTGCTCAGTAAGTCTTCCTCAGGAAGGAAGGATATGCAGGGATAACCTCAGAAAACCAAAGAAGCTAGGAAAAGTACCGATGACTTGTGCTGTGGCTTCCCCTGACCACAGGCTCCACTAGCCCCGTTGTGCACACGTAACCCTGCCTCCTGCAGTTGTGAGCAGCATCGATGCCCCCTCCTGGAAATTTGCAGGATGTCAGTTTAACAAAGACTGAAGGGAGGTGCTGCATTCAGACGCCTGAAGCACCAAGTGCTGGGGAGCCAGCCTGATTTTTGAGATTGGTTAAGAAGTCAGCAGCTCCCAAGGAGTACAGGTGACGGCCACTTGCTCCAACAGCGTCTTTCAAGACACTGCATCCAGAACAGGACCAGAAAGTGCTGGTCCTGCTAACTTGCTCTGGGTGTGAAAATCTTTGTTACAGTGGAGGTAGTGACTTCTGATCTCTCTAATACCACTATGTGGTCATCCTGAAATCTGAAGCGGTGCTTGGAGCAGTGAGGCATTCTTTCCTCCTAAGATCCACTCGACCATCTCCCACTCTCTCAGGCTGCTTCAAATCTGTATTTTCTTCAAAAGAAAGAATATACTGTCCCATGATCTTAGTTTTTCCTCTCTCCTTCCTGTATTGTAACACAGCAGACAATTTAGACATAAAAAATGGCTACCAGTTGCTTACTGATCCTGGAAAAGGATTGAAATATTTTGCAACCTTGATATTATTTGTCTCCTCCTCCAGTTTTTATGACCCTTTTCTCCCTTCCCCCTGTAAAAAAAAAAAAAAAAATCTTTAAAAAAATATTTCCTCTGTTATGTGGCTAGTTCCATATGCAACACAACTAATGAGCTCATCCGAGAATGATGTTTAAAAATGACCCATATTCTGAGAATTAAGTAGCTCAGCTTCTTCAGTGCTGGACTGACAATCAGAGACTGATTAAATTTTTACACAATTCTCTTAGTGGAGGCAAGTCCCACTTTGACCCCTTCCAAAGGGACTGCTTAATGAATAAGGACTGATTCTGTTTGAATAAAGTGATCTGTCTCTGTTGACAGTATAAATAATAAGCAGGTTCTGGTTTTAATCATATTTTAATAATATTGAGTAGCATTTCATTCCAAAATGATTCCAACTATTTCAATTCACACATGTAATGATCTATTTAATACAACTCCGATTATTTTAATGCATCCCAGTATTTTAATTCATTTTGGAAAACAAAACAAAACAAAAAACCCAACCCAATACATAGATGATGCACTAATCAAAATTTGGGACTAAAGAAATTCAATTCAATCAGTTTCTGTCACCCTTGGTGTCACCAGTTGTCTGCAGCAGATCTCAGGCTACCTGTGCAGTAATCATTTATATTAAGGATATTGTAAAATAGCCTATAAGAAACAGTTTCACTGTCTCTAGTGCTGGATCAAAAAGAGTCTTTCAATATAGAGGAAAAATGTTATTAAAGTAGGGGCAGATCTAAGAGTCTTCATTTGAATAATTGAACTGATTTTGCATTTATAAAAGCATTTCTAGGAAATAGTGACTTTATGGCATGATTGTTACTCAGATCTGCCCTATTGTTAGGATTAAAATGCATATGAATGTGTTCTTTTTGTTCAGATGTTTTGGCATTCAAGGAGAAAATTTGTTGCATAATGAACAGCAGTTTTAACTATTGTCTTATCATTGTCTCATTTTTAGCAAGCTTCTGATGTCATGACTTTCAACTTTTGATGGCATGTATGATTCCTAGTTTGAGAATTTTATTAACATTTTAATATGAAGATAGGTTTTAGAGAAGCACTTCTTAACTGGATCTAATTAAGGATATATAGTATTCATAGCAACTGAAGCTGGAAACAAATTTGTCTAAAATTTTCAGAAAAGCTGGTCAGTAGAGAATCCAGATTTTGGGGGGCTTTGTTCCTAAATTGAAGCTTAGTTTAAATGGTGGGTTTCTGGTCTGAGTTTGAGTCTGGTTGTTGAAGCTTACACAGCTTCACAAAAATATTTTATTTTTCAGTATAGAATTTTTTTTTAGTGTGAAAAAATAGATATAACAGTAAGATGATTGAAACAGAAGTTGCCATATCCCATAGAAAGATTCTATTTCACGTTACTTCAACCATTATTTTTATATTCTGTATACAGCAAGGAGATGTGTCATACCTAACCACAGCTTTTTGCTAGTTGCATTGCAAAAGCAATGCAGAGCAGTCCCTTTTCTATATGATAATGAAGGTAGACAACAAAATTACTTAACCTTGTAACTCTGAACAAAAAGAGTCTACCATAGCTGTCAAACTATATTTGTAAGTGAACTAATTGACTCAAACCCAGCATAATTCTAGAAAGCGCAGATGGCAGCTACTGAAGATATTAAATAGTGCATGACAAGAAATGGATTTTATTCATAGTATCAATGTATTAACTTTCAAATAGTTTTAGAAAGCCATTCAGTAAAATCCAGACTTGCTAATAACATTATCCTGTTGAAAGTGAATAGAAGCTTTGCCAACAAGAATCTTATCTATTTGAAAAATATTTATATTTTCTTAATAGAAATTGAACCTATTCATTCAAAACTTACTATTCAATAAAAGTGCATTTTATGTTGCATGAATATTGTGTGCTTTCTTAGTTTTAGGCCAAGCTTTTGAAAGTGGAAACAGTTTCTTACCTCAACTCTATTCATCATGAAAAAAATATAAATTCTGTCTTTTATGAAGCTGTCATAGTTCCTGAGAAATATTAGACCCTAGGGCCCACTACTTCATTTAAAACATTCTTCATGTTCGTGTCATCTTTTTTTTTAACATTCCTTTTGCTTGTTTGATGACTTTTATTCTTCCCCCTCTCATTTAGTGAAATTCAATATTATGCCCCTATTCTGTTCCTTTTAAAGACAACTTAATAGAAGACACTAAAAAGCAGAGACTTAGTATTTTTATTTTTAAAGGGAATATAGCTGTGTTTATCACATTGTCTACGTTCTTGATTTTCCTCTTTTGTATTTTTTGTTTTCTTGCATATTCTCTGAAAGATGTAGGGCATCCAGATGAACTGAAAAAGAACCAAAGATATGTAAGACCTGATTCTCAAAAAATATTTACGTCCCTAAAGATGCATATAAATACCTAATGGGATTTTAAAAAAATGCATAGAGGCACTTAATTTTAGTTATTTAACTAGGCTTCACCTAGCAGTCTTCATATTCTGAAATGTCTGAAGTTATGCTGTTTGGGGTTCTGACAAATTCACGTTTAAGTGCTTCTTTCTTTTTTTTTCTTCCTTTTATTTTTTCTTTTATTTTTTCTTTTCCTGGCTCATTCTCTGAGGATTGTGCTTGTATCCAGGCTTACCATGACTGGATCCTTCTTCTCTAAGAGGTCTAAGTGCAGTCAGTGGTAACTACACAGCAGGAGGAAGGGTAGCAGAGTTGTGTTCTCAAGCGTATGTATGGGGAAAGAAGTCTCAGTGTAGGCAGTTTCTCAGGATGCTCCGACTGATGAATTAACTACTGTAGTTCAGAATATGAGAGTTGATCACTCTGATGATTTGGAGCCTGAGGTGTGGGCTTTGGGGTTTTTTTTGGTACCAAATTTTTTTTTTTTTTTTTAGGTTGGACAGTTCATACCAGCTGCAGGTGGGATTTGTGTCACCTAACTCTTAGCTAAAAGTTAAGTGCCTGTTTTCAGCTAATTGTCTAGACACTCTCTATTGTCAATGAAGAAATAGAGGCACTTCAAGAGTGTGATTCATCCCATCCTGAAATAGATATCTAAGCTGGGATGAATTGGAAGTAGCTATCTTTCTCCGCCGAATAGCAGGAGACCACTGACAACTGGTTAGACAAAAAGCAGCTAAAGATAGGCGAGATGGTCCCCCTCTGAGCTATTGACATATCTCTTATCCCTCTCTGTTGTTTCACTGATTTGGGAGATGAGTAACATTTTTCAGTATTTGCCAAATAGGGCAAACATATTAAATAGATGTTAGTATCAAATCCATCAGGTTCAGGAGTACATAAGGCAGAAGATAATGTATACAGTCCTACTGAACCCCTGCATAGACTGTGCTGGTCAAATGGTAGCTTAAAGAGCAAAAGCTGATGTGTAAAGCGTTGTATGTATTTCAGGTTGGGATCAGCCTAGAAATCAGCATCCACCCACAGTGAAGACTCCACTTGGTTACTCCTCTGTACAAACAACATCACAGTGACACTTCAGAGCTATCCTGTCACTTTCTCGTTTCTTTTCTGAAAAGTAAATATTCTAGCTGAAAAACAAATTAAGCCCACAATGAGTGTATAATATATCTCAAAAGTAACTTGAATGGAAAGCGTTCCACACTGGCAGAAATATTAGACAAGTTTAATACCAACTGAATGGTTTTCTCAATAACTTTCAGAATAAATATCCATTAGAACATCAATGAAGATTGAAACTTTTCTCAACAGAGTAATCAGTAACACTTTTACCGCAAAAATTCTGTGCAGTAATTTTTATTCCCAAGTATTATTTGTGAAATGAATGTGCCATTTAACATTAAATTTAGCAAAAATGTTTATATTTTGAGGCATTCTTTATAACAGAAGCAAATCAACCAAAGGCAGTTATTGATTTCATTTGCTTCTCCAGCACTAAGCTTCTGCTGAATGTTTTTTCATAATTGGACAGTCATGTTTTTCAGATAATAGTGAACACCGAGAAAATGATGGAAAAAGCAACCATTGCTGTGATATAGGATGTCACCTCTGTGAAAGTTTTCTTAACAATTTAAAGGAACAAGCATGTTTATTAAGCCTGCACTGATACTGGGCTGAGGTAGGAGAAAATAACTGTCAAATTTCCATTAAGGTCCGCCAATCTCTAAACTAGTTTTCTTGGATTTTGGTAGCAATTTAAGTATGCCAGCAGGCAAATTTACCCTGTTTCTATGATAAGTTTTGATGCCTGAACTGCTCATTGGCTTTGTCTCTTACTTTTGTTACTCTAGTTCAAGGATGGGAATACCCAGGGACAGGTGTTTCTGCTAGCTTGTTAACTGAGTTTTCTTTTATTCGTATTCAAAAGCAGTTATGCTCATTATGCTTACATTTTACTGATGCCATCTTAAAGAAAGAACTATAAATTCTTAAAATCCCATGCTCCGTACGTACGGAATCTGTGCTGCAAGACCACTTTTACTTGCCTAATGCATGTTAAGATGGAAAGAGACCAGTCAGTTAACTAGTATAATCATATGCACAATGCAGTCATCTTGTCTTAACTAGTTGTTGTTTCAGTTGTGCAAAACAACATGCTGTAGGTGTTTCAAAACCAGAAGATTCTTCTGTTTTACTTTCATTAGGACTTAACTTCTGTTAGCATTCTGATTTTCGCTGTTCTTAATTAAGATGATTTCTTTCTCTTACCAAACTGTGACTATAAAGACATACACATCATGGTTATCTTTTTCATCCTTTTAATAATAATAATAATAAAAAACCCTGTTGCAATTACTTTTCCATTTATTATTGTGTTATATATATATTTATTTTTTACAAAGGAATTTGACAAGCAGATTTCTGGAGTTCTTAATGGACTTGAAACAATAGCCTATGCATGTCACTGTACATGCATAGTGAAATGATGAACATAAATCACATACCTACACACACACACACACAGAAAACAAGGCACTGTTAAGACTGTACAAGTAATAAATGACCAAAAGGTTATTGATACATTAAAAACTGAGCTCCTAATGAAAACCGTATCAGTAGTCATTTTAACACCCTAAAGCTGTGCATTGTTTTGGGGTTCTCTGCTTAAAAGCCCAACTGTGTCTCTCTTTCCATATGTATTGGACCCCACATTGGTAGGTGAATAAATTGCTCCGATGTTGTTGCTGGAACGAACTAAAAAGTCAGCCAAGCGTTGTGTCACACACGTAGCGGTGTTGCATTTCCGTTTCTCTAGGTGGTGACTACTAAGGTAAAACAAAAAGAGCCAAGATTAAGTCAAATGATGAGCAATCAAGTGTGCCACTTCTAATAGGTATTTGAGCTGTGCTGATGTGGGAGTTCTTTTAATATGTTCACAAATACAGGAACATTACAATCTTCCTACCACCTACTTTGTGCCTGAAAAAAAATCTTGTGCTGTATGCTATTATCAGTTTTAATGATGGTTATTTAAATGCAAGGACCTTAACAGTCATATCTCATTTTTATTGATATTCTGCACAGCATTTTATGACATCTAGAAAACCTGTAATGATAGTATAGTTAAGGCAGTAAGTGAAAACAATGACTAAATGTTTAGCTTTAAGCTGAACTTCTAAATCTCTTCAGAGCTCTTGCTGATATCATGAGGATTACTAACATAATGAGAATCACTAACATTTATTTAGTTCTCTTGTTCCTACAGAATCATATCCTACTCTCACTGAAATGAACAGTAATATTCCAGTCCACATCAAGTGGATTGTGCCCAAAGACTCCTTCTCCCAACTGTGCCATATATCATGAGAGGTGGCAGGCGTTGCCAACTTCTGCCGACCTCAGTACCACTTAAGATTTAGCTCTGTCTAAACAGAGATTTCTTCGCTACTGAAAAGCTGCCACATTTTTGTTGAAACACCAGCAACTTGAAAGTGCTGTTGTGGTAGATAATCATTTGCTGGATGAGACTTTAAAGAGCATCCATGGAAGAATCCATACCTAAAAAGAACATTTTTATGGTCTGAACCAACAGACCATTTATAGCACTGTGTGTAGAACTTACATAGCATGAGATTTATTTATTTTTTTAAATCACAATACAACAGTTAGCTTGAGAGAGCTTGGGTTTTCAAACTTGTTT
>WAAD01033761.1:717-18776 GCA_013389945.1 Fregata magnificens
GGACCAAATCTGTTTGGATAAATCTTTCTGTCCATGTATTTATCTTTAAGTGTGCAAGTAATAAATTTTAAAAACATGTTCCCATTCACATCATATCACAAATTTGAGTGAAATTGAAGAAAATTTACTTGCTCACATTAAAGTTAATTAAGTTGGAGACTTGCATCATGGATTCTAAGTAATCAAGAAAATATTTTGAAGTGTAAAGGGAATATGATGAAGGTATCAAAATCCTCATGATCATAACTGGCATCTTTAAAAAAGTGATTCCTGCTAAATGGCATGTATAGCAACATAGATGTACAAAAGAACAAGAAACAAAAATGCCAGAGTTTCTCTTCCTTTCATTTTTCGTGATAAGCGGTCCCTCTTTCATACTTGCAGAATGTATAAGTAAGGTTTAGTGCTGAAACCCATTGAAGACAGATCAGTTCAGCATTTTTTAAGAACCCTGTATTTCATTTCTGGCAAAATGTATACTTAAGCTAATATTCACCAGTGTGTACCCACTAGGTCAAATCCCTTAGTGTTACAAAACATGATATAAATGGCAACTTTTATTTCAGTAACAGAATAAAGAAATTACTCCAAAAATGGGGGGAACGACACTGTGTGAAAAGGGATGAAGTTTTGTGTAGTGCTTTTTATTGTAAACTTTTCAATGCAGGTCTGGAAATTGCATCAGCCATCAAAGAGAGAATTAATCAGAATCTATCTTATGAATAATAGCTATTTTAGATCAATTTATGACAGATTTATAAATTAATTACATGCATAAATAAGTGTGGGATAGGGCACAAAACCAAGATGGCTATGTTATATTGTGATTATATATTCTATGCTGACCTGGACCAAGTAAATTTCCAACTACTTACAATTCTAGTAACCATTTTGTTCTGGTTTTAAAGCAAATGCAGCATAATTCCACTAGAAGAAATATACCAGATTTGAGCTGCATAAATATAATGCAGAGTATGGCTCATTATGTAACAATGCAATAAACAGGATGAAGATGAATCAATATGCCTTAAAACTATTACAAAATAACTAATCTTTGCAAACTGAAATCGGTGCTATAAATTGCACTGAAAATAGGACTGCACAAACCTTTTTAGTTAATCTCATTTCCCTGAAACAGTTAATTTCTGATTATTTTACTAGCAATGCAACAAGCTAATAAAAATGGAAGCTTGTCCTGCTTCATAGACAAGGCCTTCATAACGTGTTTAGAGCCCTTTAGTTCTGCTGTTGTTTCTATGTAAGAATCAATACTGCAGGCAGCAAGTATGTGTTGTTGGTTTTTGGCTAAAATTCCCACACATCTGGGATAAACAGATATTCTATTCGAACTTCCTCTGTTAACTCCACCAGTTTCCATGGAATGACTCTCTATATGCTTGTTAAGTAAATGATTGTTATAAGACTACGGAGACATGGTTGATCAAATTAACCCCTTTTGTCCAGCCTCCAAAATGGTTCCCTTCATTTGCCTAAATTCAGCTGCTTTGGGGAATTTTTTCAAGCTTGAAGGACTCTCTGGATTCATCACATTAGCAAACTGTAACCTGAGAAGAGGGTCTTTGGAGCAGCAGGACTTCTTTGGCCCCCAATTGTTTTGCTAATCAAGATTATTGCCACTATTGAGATGTGGAAAGATAGCCTAGCTGACAAAATTTGTCAGCTTCCCATGAAATAGTTCTGTCAGTTTAGTCAGGGTGCCGGCTAATATTAACATATAAATGAAGTCTCTCCCCCTCACCCCTTAATAGATGCAGAGAAAATATAAACACACACACACACACAAAACCCCTCTGTGCTTAAATTAAACAAGCTTCTTTTCTCAGCTCTAGCCCATGTCCCTGGAAATCCTGTGAGTAGTGGAGCTAAAGGGAGGGGGGAGGGAAGTAGAATTTGCACAAAACTACTTTTAAGCCATAAAGCAGCAAAGCTCCACTCCCCTGCTGATAGCAACAGGAGATTGATTACGCCTGCAAAAGTACAAATGGTTGCCTGAATGCAAGTGGCAGACCTCCAAAGCAGTATGTTCTATGTGCTGGTTTTACATTTTATAGCAGAGGACTTGGATACAAAGTGGAAAAGTGGAACAGGGGGTATGAAAGAGTTAGCTTTGCCCAGAGGTCAAACCTATGAGAACTGCCCCTGCTAGTTTTAGAGTCTGACCACAGAAAGATAGCAGGAGGAATCTGGTCTCTGCACTGCAATCGTCCCCTACCGTTACTCTGCAGACCCAATCACCCAGCACCTGTTTTTTGCCTTTCACTCTGTTTTCTCATAATCAGAATACATATTGTATTTTCCAGCTGACCTACAAGGTGATATAATCTAATGCTCTTTCACCCACTTACACAAATTTTGCGTTATTTTGTCAAAGGGAAATGCTTTGCATCATTCTGGCGGCAACTGTTTCAAGTCCCAGCTGTACCAAATCATAAAAAAGTAATTCAAACTTACACTCATTTTAATTGTAAATTGGTCTACTGAAAGGTCTCCTAATCTTTTAGCCTGATTTAAATATAAATAAATTAATATCTCGTGATATTTGTAATCTGCAAGTCAGCAATATTGGCCTTTTGGTACTAAATTAGCTCTTGAATGGCAACTGTGCAGCAGCTTTGTGTAGTTAGTGTACGCATCAGAGATGACTCTTCTATCAAGTTCAATAGGCTTTGCAAAGCATAGCTTTAAATAGAAGAAATCCTTCAATCATGATTTGTTCTTGCTTTATGAGAAACAATCAGATTATTCCTTTGTGCTGAACTGTGACAATGCTCTAAAGCATGAATGAAAACTAGCGTGTATGTTCCCCCAGTGGATTACATCAGCCTTCTTGTTCATTAGGCTAACATGAAAAATAGATTTAATGTGTAAAATATCTGTCACTGAAGAGAATATTAAGAAAATTACTTGGAAGCAGTTTGTGGGAACTTCAGAGATAATGAGTTAATGACAAAGCACAGCATTTGTTAAGTAGTTCAAAGCGGGTCACTCCTAAAGAGTTTTAGGCGAGTAGCTAAGCTCCCTACCTCAGAACTTTCAGAAGTTGTCACACGGAGTTGATTTCAACTTCTCCAAAAATGTTGTGTAAAATACTGCATTAGTTGCCCAGAATGTGGAGCTAAAGCAGCATAATCCAAACAGTACCATTGTTACCTATCATCCTGAGTTTAACGGTACATGCAGTGTTTGTGCTCATAGCTTTGATCTGAACTTCACTTTTCAATATTCTGAGAAATTTAATGAAGATGTGTTAGACTTACTCCCTCAACTGAAAAAAATAACTGGGAGCCACAGTATTAAGCACTGTTGGCAATAGGATAGAGTTAATAATAATCATAATAGTATAAATTCTCTTATGTTAAAGTCACAGTCTGCTTAAAAGTTCAGATCTCAGAATCCCTGTGAATTTCCTGGATTTCCCTCCTAGCTCTGTAAAGTTTCGCTGCATTGAATCCTTCTCCCCCCTGTGCTCTGGCACCTCTCTTACAGGGTATGAGATGGGGAAAGGCTGAGGGATACCTTCCTTACTACCCAATATGCAGTGTGTTGATGTTTTTGTACAAATGAATGAATAGTCTTTGCCCCAGGGAGTTTACAATCTGGAATAGCTTTTGGTTATCTGTTACAGTATCAGTTCATCAAAACATATGTATTCTTAATTTTATGTTCATCCAGCTCTAGACCCTCTCACAGTCTGGCTTCTGTTATAAGCATCAAATCTAAAACTTCTTAGATACCTTTAAACATCTAAAGCAGTAATATTGACAGTAAGAGGTCAGTCTTCTACTAAACAGCTATCTTTCAGGTTGGTGTCATCCAGAACTCACCTAAAGTCTCCAGGAGTCAGCAGGATACGCTTGACCGTGCGCATTAAAACCTCAGTTTACTCTGCGCGACCTTTTCTTACATTTGTTTCTGGGCACACTCCCTCATTTTGCATCTGCAGGACTTCTCAGGTATATAGTTCTACTAAGAAAAAGAAGTCCTGCGCAAAGGGAAGGGCGTGGAGCTTTCCTCCGCTGTGGCAATTGCCCAGCTTGCAAATTTGCCTTGGAAGGGGAGCCGAGTGGTGTTTATAATGGAGTCCTTCATACCTCAGAGAGAACAGCTGCCTCACACTTCAGTGCACACAAACAAAACACCTGCTTAAACCCAGAAAAACCAGTAAGCAATGAGACTGGCTATATGTTGGATGTTGTTTAGGCTTTCTCTTTTATCTTTTTTGAAATATTTTAATGTATTTTTCTGCATTTTGGATATTTTGAAAAATTGTGGGGTTTTGTTTATAGAAACATGTTTTTTCTTCTCTTTTTGTGGAACATGAAAAACTACTGCCAGTGTTTTGCTTTTCCTCATTAGTAAAGATAAACCTTCATAAGTTTGGTTTGGACAAGCATCCTGCAAGTTTGGCTACCCAGCTTTTAGACCTACTTCAAACCATACTGCATTACTTGAATACAAGCAGCCCTTCATTCTTACCTATCCTTTTACAAAATATTGGACGGTAACTGAATACTGCCTAAGTTGGTATTTTTCTCTCATGTTGTAGATACATGGGTGTATTTCTTGCACAGAGTAACTGTGGAATTTCATCCATGCTATTGAAGGGTTTTTTAGTGTAACTTCAAGGGTGTAGCAAGGATCTTTGTAAGGAAACTGGCATTTTGACATTTTAATTTTAAGCTGTAGTTTTCAGTGTATCAGGCTGGGAGACAGAAATGGCTCTTCAGGAATGGCAGAGAGATAAGTAACTCAACTGAAAATTAGTATATAACACTGATTAAAAGCTGATGAACTTATATCTCAAGATCACCAATGACATCTTGTAACTTCTCACTTCTGAGATCTGTTTCACACAGATCGATCCTCGTTTCTGATAGATTTCCATCATTTTCAGCTGAAATGCCCATCAGCACAGGGAAGCTGTCCATACTGGTCAGATTCTGTAGTTCACGTCAATGGCTGTTGTGTCATACGGTAGCTGTTGTCATCTGGTCTTTGTGATACAAATTTATCATCTCCCCCAGTTCAGAATGAGCCTGACTGATACCATAAAACCCTATACTGCCACCAACAATAATTGTCATTCTATTTGGAAGTTGCAGAAGAGAGATTAAGGACTTAATGTTTAAATTTTAAATGAAATATTCGCTCACCATTATGGGTGGTCTCCTTCCCAAACATTGGTAGGACAGTATAGTAACACTACCCAATGCTATTGCCTGAACTATGCATAAAAGAAAAAAAAAAATTGCCTTTACGGCTGTCAACTTTTTAATGTTCTAAGTTGAATACGCACATAGCGTATACATTAATCAAAATAAGTTTTAACTTCCTTTTTTATTTTTAGTCTTGCCCTGAATTTTATTAGACTGACTAACTCTAAATAATAAGCATAACTATTTTATTTAACCAAGGGAAACGAGTGGGAACAAGTTCCGATTGACAATGGCTCTCTGCTGGAACCCAGAGAAGCGAATGCAAGCAATGCAGTAAGGAAGATCAAACTTGTTACACTGCTGATATTCTAAGAGTTTGAACTCAGACTCCCTGCTGGCCTCAATTTTACAATGATAATCATTTCCTAAAATGTCTTCATTTTGTAAATGAAGCTGTACCTCCCTCTTGAAGCAGGGGTTTGCAAAGATTAAATCATTTACATTTCAAAGTGTTCATTTTTTGCCAGTGTGAGAAATACTCAAGCAGGAAAATGAGTGCTCCTTTTAATTTTTGAAAGCTGGGGGAGCATTCATGGTGAAAATAATCACAGCCTATTACAGCAGCCTTGCTTGCCTATTCCCACTTCAAAAGGATGAGCCTATCTTTTCTCCGCCCAGCAGTGAATGACCACTTAAATGAGTGATGGCTTATTAATACTATGACTCAGCCACTTCTCGATAAGGAGAACAATAAGGGGTCAAAGCTTGAGCATCCCTTACAGGAATTAATGAGAACATGTTGCTGGTAATTTGGTCTTTTGGAGATTACATTTAAATTAAAAGGTTCTTGTGTCAGGCTTAATGGTGTGACCAATGTCGCCACTATTTGAAATCCAGAGACCGCATTTTTGTCCTTTCCACCTGTATAATTTCATTGACTTTATTAAGGTTGCCTTGGAGGTTGGACACCATTTAAAGAAAAAAAAAATCAGAGAAACTGACAACACAAAACTTTCAGGAAGTTCTCCAAAAGAACCCTAAAGCGTTACACATATTTAAGGTCTCTTAAGTGAAACACTTGGGCATAGTGGTGTTTTCAGAGTCAGGATATATTATTACAGAAACAATGAAATGTGCAAATTTGGGATACGTTACATTAACATTTCTGCATAAGACCTAGAACTGATTAATTTTCAAAGAATGCTTACTCTGAAGTTGTGTGCTATTCCTTTTTCAACAACAATTTGATCAGGCAGAGGTGATAGTGTTTGTGCAAGTGTGTGGGCCTTTGGTTCCTCATCCTTCTTTCCATTAAAGACTTAGCTCCTCGGATCTCTGGTTTTATGCTTAACTTTTATTTTTATGTTTTATTATTGATATTGAAATTGTTATTGACACTTTGAAACAGAGGCATAAAATACAATGGTGAGATCAAGGCTATTTAAAGGAGTAAACATTATTTATATTGTTGTGTATGTTATTAATTACAGCAGGGAAATCCAACCTACAGCTTTTCTATTATCTTTTTCTTGTAGTTATGAAAATACTGCATGTAATATCTTTTCCTATCTGAAGCCAATGTAATGATGACCTAGATAGGATTGCAAATAAAAAACAGTGTTCATTGTGCTAACTAGTTTAAATTTTTCTTACACAAATGCGCATTGCATTTTCAAGGCACTTTGAAAAGGTGTGAATCAACTCTTCATAAATATTTCAGACATAATTCCAAGGGAAAGTATAGGTAATTCGATTCAGCTGTTTTCTCACTGGGCAGTGGTGATAAAAATGCAGGGAAAAAAGTCTAGATTACTATAAAAATAGGTAAATGATAAGCCTAAGAATTTTTAATGGTCTTGATATGTTATTTCTGATGTATCTAGAAGTCATATAATAATTTTCCTTTGTTTTATTTTTCTTCTGTTAACGTGATATTGCTAAATTCGTTGGAGAACTCCTATAAATCTCAAAAGATCTAAAACCAATACAGTGCTATAACAAAAGCAAGTATGGTTGTGCCGAGATAGTTGAAAAACTTATAAAAGTTAATGGAAGAATATTCTTATAGCATACCAAGCCAGCGATAAGAATCTCTATTCCAGCCAAGAAAGATTTAGATTTGCACTGGAAAATAGAAGAACAGGTTCCAATGCAAGTATACAAAATGTTGAATAATGCCCCAGTAAACCCTCCGTATTAGGCATTAGTTCAACATTTGTGTGATTCTTGGGGAAAGTGATAAATGTCATTTTGAGCAATAGTGTGATCAAATTAGGAATTCAGAAGGTGGAGGGAGGCTAAGTCTGTATGGTAGTATCATGATGGCAAGTGGCACTGAATTGTTTAACTCCTTCCCTTGTCTGTAAAGATACATAAAAGATGTATTGGAAAATGCATACTGCAAATGATCTCTTCTATAGCTTGTTCTGCCATTTGTCATTAGAACAGAGTGTCTGGGTAGCTGAGATTGTTTCTTGTCCTCTGTTCACCAGACTGACAAGATCTCTTGATTTTATGGTCAGTCTTTGCTGACATCTGTGGGATGTTCAAAATATACTAGTTGAGCACTTACAAGAACTATACTCCTCCCTTCTCATAGGACCTCTAAGCCTTGTAGGCTCTTAAGGAATTAGAAGCCATCCAGATCCTTTATTATGACCCTTGCTTGCGCCCCAGTGGTAGTTTTTGTCCTTTATTTAGTCAGTTAACCGTTGATTACTCTGTACCTACTCATGATGGCCTACTCAGACTTGTACATATTGCTCTTGCCAGAGGCAATGAAATCTTGTACCATTCTGAAACATAAAATATGACTACTCCATAATCAGGAGAATATTTAATGACTTGGAGTCTTAAACGGCCTCTCTTTGCTATGCAATAGCTTTTAAAAAGAAAGTGATCCAGAGCAATGAGGAATAGAGGTAAAAAGAGGGGATGACTGGGGAGCCCAGTTTAGTTGGTGCCAAGGAGAAGGGCTGGCAGCCCGCAGTGCTGGGCACTGGGAAGCTGGAGCTGCCTGGAACTGCTGCCAACCAGAGCCTCCCTAGGGGGTGGCTGGCTTGATGCAGGGGAGTCTTTTTTTGTGGCTAGTGACTTACTGTTGTTGAGAAAAGTGGCAACAAGCCAAGTAAAAGCCCTTTTTGTCCTTTACTCCCAACAGGGGACTCGGTAGTGGTTTGTCATGTGCCTGGGCATAATCCAGGCAAAGTCCCCATATGCAATTAAAATAGATTTTGCTACTGTATGTGTTTCTTAGGAAGTGGTACTCCAAGTTACTGGTACTGTTCTTTCTTTTATTTAATGTTTTGGTCTGATTTCAATGCTTAATTTTCCTGGGGATTGTTTTTGTCTTTTAATCAATACTCATTTCTCAATATCAGCATTCCTTTAAATAATTCTGGTAGTGTATACATTACGTAAAAGAGATATAAGTTGTAAATAGTAACGTCTATGAGTAGCCATCTCTCCTTAACGTAAATTCCAATATATTTCATGATCAGAAATCTCTAACGTATAGGTTTACCATTTAATAAAAGTGTTAGCAGCACAGACTTAAATCTCACAGATAAATTATATCCCTTTTGAACTGTCATCACAGTAGTCTGTCATCATTATTTTTATGGCATTGTAGCCTTAGTTAGGCTTTTATTTGTAATTTTTAAAAAGTATTATTATTATTCAATTTTAAGGTACTTGAATGTAATAGACGTAACTGGAAAATCAATCTTAGTTTTTTATCTGTAGCTATTGTAAGGTTTTGTGCTATTTTCCACAGTTTGGATATTCACTAAGAAGGCTGTAGTGGAATACATTGTCCAAAAGATCGCTGATCTTAGATGATCATGACAGATATATGGCAGGCAGAATCTCACAATTATTCACGCTGAGTAGTAGTTCTCTAGTAGAGTATTTCTATTAAATTCAGTGGAACATTCCAGGAAGTAAGGGGCTGTGCAGCACACTTTAACAGATAATTTGCTTTAGCTACATTTTCTCATGACAAATCTATGTTTTGTAAAGCAATATTAAGAATCGCTTGAGAAAAATGTCTTTCACCAGAAAATCCCATCTCATTAAAAACAGAAAGGTTCATACAATCCTCTTAGTTTCCTTAAAAATAAATATCTTCTGAAAAAAAGGTAGTTGAACCCAGATTATAGTGATTGGTCTAAGTAAGAGAGCTGCCTCTGCACTAGAATACAAAATGTTAGGATTATCCCCTCCTGTGTGAAAGTGCATTTTGAATCTTTTCCAGTAAATATTTCTACGACAATTCTACATTATCTCTACATAATTGTAGAAATTACAAATTAAAAACTTAATAGGAGAAGTTGAAAGAATTGATACAGAAGGTATCTAGGAGGTGGCTAGAATATTCACCTGGGATCTGCAAGCGGGGAGAATGCTGCCACATCCATGTGTCTGATTAGCCCAGACTGGATGCCTACTTTTTCATTAAAACCTTAAACTTTTCCCTTTTCTTCTTGTGCAGGTATAAGGGCAAAACTGGTTGGATGTGAGCCTCGGGCAATAAGAAGTAGGTGGCACTCAATTCTGCTTTTTAGAGTATCCTAATTGTAAGTATCTTCAAGAGTTGTTTCTTTCTTGTACTTTTAATAGATCAAGTAGCCTTATCTTGCTATGTAATATCATCACTATGCACCTATAAGACACGAGGTATTGCTTTTTCTTAGGGGTGAACACTCTGGATCAATCCAGATTGCTTAACAGAACACTTTCATTAATGGAAATAGTACTAGTCATACTTGAAGTCAAGTGTGTACATGTTTTCATTATTGTAGCTCTCAAAATACTTCATGCTTATTCAGGATTGGTTCTTTCCTAATGATACTGGAAGTAGCATGGTTCCCAAAAGCATATTTTAGCATTTCTCTTCTGAGTAACTATGAAACACTGAAATATTTTCTGTTGAGTTGATTTAGATTTTGTATCTCATAGGTCCTGATCCCTCAACCGAAACATTTAATAGGCAAGTGTCTGGGAGTGGTGGTTTTTTAAACAAAGTGTTAATGAAATGTATATAGTCTAGAATGAGGTGTACCATTGCCAGATTCAGTAGGAATCCCAGTCTGACCTGGGGCACTTTAAAAAAAATTGCAATGTAAAGCACTCTGAGAGCAAGGCCAAGGTTAAAGTGGATTAATGTAGGCCCACCACCCTAAGGTAAAATTTTTTCATAGCTGATTTTATCTCCCTTGATGCAAAGGAAAATGCAACGTACTCTCAGTTGCCATCTGATAGTGAACCATCTTCTGGAACACACAGCCAGTTTGATTGTGAGACACTTAGTCCAGGTGGAATTTCTCCAACTTGCTGGAGTTAAATTGTTGCCAGGATTGTGTCCTGTGTATAAATAGAGGAAAGAGATAGTCCTGCTGGAGACTTGATTCTCAAAAAGTTTTTTTTAAACAAATGGCATTTCTGAGAAATTGAGCAAAATGTTTCAAGATAAAAGAATGTTAAATATAGCTAGAAATAAGAAAGCCATATGTTCAAAGCATATCAGCTTTGAAACCATGCACTTAACCCTGGGACTCAACAAGATTTCACATTTTAAATAAAAAATTTAACTTCCTGAAAAGATAAAGTTCATTCATCTTGAGGGTAGCCTAGAAGGAAAAGAAGGAAAATATAATCCACGGAGAAGCCTTTCACTGAGATAAGCATCTTTGACATTAGGAAAAAAAAGAATATAACGTGTATAATCTGTTGTTACATTTGTACATCAAAGTAGGAGTAAGGTTATTTTCTGAATGGGTTTTTTGGCTAACAAGTACATTATCTTCCAAAACCATTGCCAGAACCATAAAAATCTTAGTTCAATGGAAAAGAAATACACCATTTTAGCACTCTTATTTGAAACACTATACAGAGTGCAGGCTCTTCTAAGTTCAATGCAAATGTTATGTAAATGTACCCATTAAAATTTGGTCCACTGGAAGTTTATTTGGTTGCTTCTAAATGATACTGATAAATGTCAGCATTTGTGTGTAACACAGTATACACGTGTTTGTGCAACAGTCATCTATGTTCAATTGATTTTATTTCTTACACAAACTGAGCTTTCATCCTGGAATAACTTTTCCAGTAACACAAGGGCAGATCAGGAAATGTGAAAAATGGATCAGTGCCCAAAAGACTAAGTTATACATCTATTCTTGGAAAAACATGAGGACATATTGTCTTAAAAAGAAAGGCATAAATTACAGAAGAACGCAAGTGCATTTGAACTTGCATATTGAGCTACAGAATCTATACAAATCCTCATTATGTTACTAACTGTAGCATGTAGGTTCTTTTTTGAAGGCAGCTACCTAAATATACATAGACAAACACAATTAAATTTCACTTAGTTATCTGAGCATATGGGCATATTTATTTTACTATGAAGTCAGCCTTGGCTTTTTGTAATATCATATTTTTATGTTAATTTATGGGTATATTACCCCACAAGAAAAAAATGAGAAGGTGAAATAAAGTGAAATGGTTTTTATTTATTTCAAACACATTGAAATGAAGCTTTTGATACTACACAACCTGATAATTTTTTAGATAGAACTTACTGAAAATTATGTCGGATGAAAGTCATCCATGAAAAAAATTTCAACTTATTGAATGACTGTTGTCTCGAATATAAAATAGATTGCCTTGACTGCATTAACATCTATTACAGAATATATGAGGATCTGCTTGAATAGTAAACTTTACTGTTGCTCCTTTTGCACTTCTCCATCATTGCACTGCGTCAAACTGACATTTAAGTTTTTTCTACAGATTAAAAATATAATGCAAAAATAGAAAGTGAGAGAATATGTAACATTATGCTCAATTAAGTGACAAAATAATGATTGATAAACTAATAACAATCTGCAGAACCATTGAGACATTAACAATGTATATCAGAAGAAAACCATCCAAACCAAATCCAGAGCATCAAGAACCTGGACACACTCTTTCTGCAGGAGCATTCCCCTCTGTGTGTAGACATAGCAGAGACAGTTTGCCAGAGACACCTAGAATGAGATAGTAAATAAATATACGCTATTAGTAAATTTCCAAACTGTTAGTGCTTATTCAGACTCAGGAACTGCTTCTTCATATGAGCAAAATAGACAAAAGTCTTCAGATTAAGCTTTTACGTTTGTAAACTGGGTTATATATTGCTTCCAATAGCAATGGACTGGGCTCTCTGCGGAGCAAGTACCTCGTGGTGCTGTGACTCAGGCCCTGTGTTCCTGTGAATCCTGTTGGGTCCATTTGGGTTCCGGCAGAGCCTGTTTCCATCACCTGCCCTTGCAAACTCTCAGCTTCTCTGAATCTCTGAAGACCTTTCAGGGCCAGTGAGTGTCATTGGAATAGAGTAGCCATGAAGTAATCAGCTTCCCTAGGGATTTTACTGATTTTCATGGAGGCGTCAATAATTAGTGTCATAGGTCTCAGTGGGTTGGCAGAATAGGGTGTTCCTTTTTCAGTGGAGCTTTCCTGCATTCAGGAGGCATCAGTTCTTGTCGTTTTGGACTGTTCACATACATAAATGCTTTCCAGGCTGAAATCTAACAGGTCTCATTGGCTGTGTCTAAACTTCAAAGCAGATGCCCCCGTGATGTACCTTGAAGTCCTGGCCTGTTGACCATCCAGGCTGTGATAGCACCACGGCTCTCCCTGCTCAAATGCCTAGGTCACCTTCTAGTGGGAACACCAGAAGTATGTGTAGCCAGATTCAGACCCCGAGAAGTGCTTTTGGTTTCCAGCCCTTTAGATGTCCAGGAGTAAAACCTGTTGAATTTACACTCCTTGTTTCAAAGAACTTAACAGCCAAACTGTCTGACATCTTTTTAGAAAACAAGTTTACCTTTTCCCTTTTGTACTGGACATTTCATAAACCCTAGTAAAACTGCGGTCAGAGTGGAGAAACTGCACACGGCGCCATTGACAACAGTCTCTGAGAAACAAGGAAAATTTAAGGAATTAGGGGTTCAACAATCTCCAATAAAACCTGCCCAGCTGCTTAGTATCGTAAATGCATTTTGGAAAAGTGTCATGTTCATTATATACATCAAAAGAAGTGAACACACATTTGATTGTCTTCGTAGAGCAAAAGTAATATTTTTCAATAATATACTAAGGCATTAGTTTCAAACTGTTGGAGAATCACTGTTTGAATAAATGCAATGTGTTTACATGATGAATGCTTTTGCTAGAGGTTACCCTACCTTCTGATGATTGAGTCTAACCCTGTTTAACTACTTTGACAAGATTCTTGCCTGAAGTAACATTTTTAATTAGCATTCCTGTTTGTTTACGTCTAGAGATTGAGGGGAAAAATAAAAGCTTTGGAACAACTATTGAGTCTGCACTTGCTCTAAGCTGGAAGAAAATAATTTTTAGTATATGTTTAAAATTATATAACACGTTTCAGATGTTGGTTCAGATTACTGTTAAAATGGCATTCAAATCTGGGAGTGTTTCTTGCTGGTTTTATCCTTTTAAAAATTTCCACTGTGCTTTTTTTCATCTTTAATTAAATTTCAATTCATTTTATAATACTAATTAAAGTATTTACAGCAAGAAATTCTATCCATTTGCAAAACTGCAATAAATTGTAACATTTTCACAAACAAGCAAACTTTTTAGAAGTTTTGCAAAATCTTTATCCCGTATTTGTAAGGCATTGAAGGGTGGATCATCGGCTGGTATAAGTCACTGTCATTCACTGGAGTCAGAAGAGCAATTTTGATTTACAACAGTTTAGAATTTGGCCAATAATCTAATTAATATAATCAAAACCATCTACAGACACCAGAGTAAACAATACCAAACAGTAAGGCAAGTAACCTATCTTACAATGAAAATAAAATGAATGTCCCAGGCTTCTTAAATCACTGTTTCATTACATAGCTTTGCTTTCTATCAGCTTTGATCTCCTTCATTTCATTAGAGCAAACTTCTCATTAGAGGCATGAATTTCTTCCTATGAAATTGATCTCACATTCAGCACTGATATCTAGTGACTTTTTCCAGTTTCAGCTTTAGTCTTTTTATACAGCACTTTAAAAAAAAAAAAACAAACACAAATTATTACATCATAAGTAGAAGAACATATGGCACGTCCAAAAGTGAGTACACAATAAATATGTTTCTAATAAATACTTTGGTGCTGAGTAAATTACAGAAGAGAGAAGACAATAAACCATGATTCTGCTATTAATTCCTTTTCTTAGCATGGTAGCAGTTATTAAATTAGTTTAATCATAGCCAAGCAGTTGAGGTGCAGTAGCACTGCTTATTACACTAGCCATTATCATCTCGCGGTTACCTTGGGCTTTCCTCATCTGTTTTGTATTCACCTTATCTCTCAGATGCATAGCTTGTAAGCTTTCTTATTTTATATAAAAATGGGTGTATTTTGTATGTCACGACTGGGCCTTGATATACGATTCTGGCCTTCAAGTTTTGTCAAAAAATAAATACTGATTATAATAATTTCAGAGCAATGGACAAAACTCACTTAGAACATTGTGCAAAAATTTTACTTTGTTTACCTTGGATTGATTCACAGATGCATAGAGAAACAGAGGAGAGAAAACTTAGAAAAGCATGCCCGCTACATACCAATTTTAGCCATTGTTGTACCCAAAGTTAATTCTACGGTGTTAGTGCATTTTTTTTCATTAAGTTATACCAGTTTATTTGTGGCATTCATGAGTTCTGAGTATTTGGACGAATCAGGACATTTTCAGTGAGCTTCCTTATCTGTCATAAAAGTAATGGAAGGCCCGCATTTTGGCATCTGACGAACTCTGTGTTTAGGAGTGGGTTCTTATATCTGTAGGCTGGACAAGTGGGGCTTCTGCAAATACACTGTCCCATTACAGCTTTCTAATTAAAGATCAGCTGCAGGAAACAGTAAATTTAAAATAGTGATGACAATATTAAAACTTCCTGAGGAAGAAGGAGACTATTGAAGATAAGGAGGCAAATATCCTATTAGAAGAAATAGGACTAAATGCTCTATGGTGACTCCAAAGCATTGTGCAAGTATTCACAGTGGGCTATAGATGAGAATATGAAAAAGATGAGTGTTATAACATCAAGGGGTATGAATGACAAACAGATGCTAAGCAGACAAATGAGCTATGGCTGAAGGAGGCCAGTGCCGTTGTATGCTGAGGGAAGAGAGAGGAGAGGAAGAGGTGGATAAAAAAAAATATAGCCCCAGAGAAAACTGAAAACCATGCTGAGAAGTAGTCTGGAGAAGATCACAGGAAACAGCTTATGGAATTAAAAACATTTGGGAAATACAGCACTTAGGAGGAATTAAATATAAGAAAGTAATGGTCATCTATGAAAATAGAAACTTCAAAAAGGAAGGGACTGCAGGACAGAACCTGGAGGAGAAGAGCTAGAAAATCAGTAGATATGATCTCAGCATGAATACAGACAGACATGCTAAGGACCCCATACAACATATCAGTCTCTAGGAAGACCTTTTATGAACAGTTAACAATAGACTTTGGCAACAGAGAGCAAGGAAATGTCTGAGAGAGAGGAATATCTGACTGAAGTGATGGTCTTACATCAGTCCCATCATGACTGGGAAGAATGTGTATCAGATATAAATAGCATCTTAATTTATTTCAAGTGGATATAACTTGCTTTTCACTGATACTCCTTGCTGTTAATTCGTTAAAGATGCTGAGATTATATAGATAAATATTAGCATAATTTACAAAGTAAGGTAAAATCACATTGGAAGCAGAAGCACTAAAATAGTGCAAATGTATTTTTTTATTTTCCTAATGAATTAACCATTTAGAAAGTATTGTTTTCAGACTTTGATTATCCATGTAAGCCAGTGGAAATACTTGTCAAGTATTCAGATTTAAGAAACGGACCCAAGCATAGATAAGAAAATGAGTTCATAATGAGAACAGATGCAACAGAGACAAAAGATATCTTCAAAAATCGTATATGGCTTAATCCCGTAGTCATTTTCTGTAGGTACTTAGAGTCTAACTTTTAAAAGTATTTAACAGTTGTTCTGCTCAGCAGCGCAACATGTGGCTGATTTAGGAGCTGCATGCTTAATGCTTACCTCCCTGCTTATGCCAGTCAGGTATCTTTTTCTGTGTCCTTGCCAAGTCATTTCTGTACCTAAGATGGCTTGAACTTGCATGGGAGCCCGAGTTTCATCTCATTTCCTTTGTGCAAATATTTCTGAGGTGCAGACTGTAGAAATTAAATACTGAAATCTCATTGAATTGGACAGGAATTAGGCACCTTGGTACCTTTGTAGGTCCTGGCCTAGCCCAGAGTTTCATGAACAGGGGTGTAGGTCAGTCACTGTTTAATACAGTGCTTTCTACCACCATCGATATGGTACCCAATTTTAGGTGCTTAGTTACCTGAATAGAACTTGCTTGTTAATTTATTAAAACATCCATGAGACATAATCCCAAAGATGGTTAGGCTAATGTAGAGTAGCCTCAGTAGAAGACAATTTTTCCTTCCAAAATTATCCAGAAGGTGGGAAAAGTAGGTTAAAATTACTTCAGGAATGGGTTCCAGCTCCTTAATATGCTGGGCAAAAGAGGTGAAACCCATGGGGGAAAAGGAGGAGCGACCAGCTGTGCTTGGAGAATGCAAGTTTGTTCAAACCATGGGGGTGTAGGAGAAAGAATGCTTTAAATATGGGTTCTGTGAATAACGGTCCACGTGTGCCCAAGAGTAGAACCTCAAATTTCTACTGAAAATTTTTTGTTGAGCGTGTGTGTGCGTTTGATCTTCTACATGCCTCTGAGGTTGGTTGCCAAGAGAGAGCTTTTGAACTTTCAGTTTTGTACTTTCTCGCCTGACACTACGTATAGGTCTTACCATAACAGCTTGTTTTAAAGTCACAAAAATCATTAAATGCTTTTATAATCATAGCCATGGTCATATTTTTAGGTGGTATTGCAAAATGGCTTCGTAAGCTAAGCATCCGTGTGAAATACGTGAACGAATTCAAGAAATGTAACAAACGTCACAGTAATGTGAAAATTTGGGGAAAAAATAGAAAATCACATGAGCTACTTGATTCTCATCGGTCTCCAATTTAGAAAGAGGACATGTAGCAAGTTCATCAGGGAGACTGTTACAGTAATTGATTTGAAGCTGACCCTAGACTTACTGTTGCTACAGTAAGCACAGAATTTGGAAAAGCAGTTGACAAGTGGAAATAGTAGGATCAGAATAAGAAAGAGAGAAGAAACCAGAGTTCAAAGGCTACTCTAAATTCCATATGGCAGCAACAAGTGCTAGGCAAGCTATGCTTACCTCGCACAACAGAAGTCTCAAGTGTAGAATGCCAAGTTAGAGCCAAAAAATAACATTTCTTCCTCATACACTTTAGCAGAAGTTTAGTTACTGTGCAGCTGGAGAGACAAGAAGAAACAAAACAGCAACATTTCTCAGAAAGTTTAAAGATAAAATACATGCATGCTAATCAGCCAGTGTTTGTATCCTCCTCCTTTATTTTTCCCTGTCCACTTTCCCAAATTAGAAGGGTACCCAGCTCTCTCCTAATTCCCCTTCAGGGTTCTGGTAGNNNNACCTTTGTGCAGCTGCAGCCCTCACAGAGCAGCATCTACCTACCTTAAGGAAGCTGAAGGTTGTTTTACTCCCAGAAGCACACGCTGTTCCACTTTATGTTTCTTTAGTGTTTTTCTTAAACCATTACTACTTGCAACTTTGCTTCTTGGTAATAAGAGTTCATTGCAGTACTTTTGCCCTGATAATTCAGAAACCTGAAATGAAAATAACTTCGGCTCTAGGATTTCTGCTAGTTGTGCTGAGCTCGTGGCTCTTTTTTTCATTCTTAAA
>WAAD01033761.1:21344-31864 GCA_013389945.1 Fregata magnificens
GACTATTGTGAAGGAAAACATGGTCTATGTTCATGGTAGATGTAAAAGAACAACTGTTGGCATTCGATTAGGTATGTAAGTCATACAGGAACATGTATCTTAGCATAAGCATCAAGAACTGGATGTTCCTGTAAAAATCAGTTGAAGTCTTATCCCCGATTCACAGTTCTGAGACTTTGAAATGCAAGTTTCTTAGAGTGTTTAAAAAATCAGTATAGATACCTTAATCCCTTCTCCTTCTGAAGTAGAAAGACTGAGCATCATGAGTTTTGTTATGAAGTTGATCCTTGAAATGTAGTAAGTGTGAATCTTAAAGATACCATAACAGTTCTTCTAAGAAGTAGGTGCAGGACACCTGCTTATAACTTAGTGGGCTATGCTTTGCCGCCTTCTTGGCCATTCTTTCAGTATGCTTTATGGCACGTATGTGGAACCCACTTAGAACCTTTCAGAATGCAAGGTTTGTACAGTGGGATGTTAACTGAATAATTGAATTATTTTCAATTTTTAGTATAACTACTGCATTTCAGAAAAGCTGGGGGAAGCTNATGAAATCACTGGCCTGTTCACAGAAAAAAAATTCTTTGGTCTCAAGGCTTTTATATTCAATAGGGAGGTCGGACTGTGCTCCAACAAATAGAATTATTCAGCAAGTCATTGCCTTCACGAAGTAATGTGTAACACCTTGTTTTGTTCCTTGGTTCAAAAGGCACTGTCACTGTTGTACACCACTGTTTTTTAAAAAAAGACTATAATTCATATGCAAACGAAGGGGGGATTCATGATTTCATAATAAAATGTTGAAACGCTTTGATCATGAGCTGGAAGGAGGTGTGAAACAGTGCTTCAGAAACAGACAGATATTTGTGTAATCAGCCTTTATGTATTGCCAGTTCAGAATAATAACATATAAAAAGCCCCAACTTACCTCATCTGCCTGGTACAGCCAAGGCATAAATAAAAGAGAACAATGGAATTACTATTACTCACTCACTGAGCCCCAGCTACATCACTGTATTCTTTATAATTGCTGGCAAGAAGATTAATGTTTTGTTAAATATCAGAGTAAGGTCACAAGGGGGCTTGCAGGGCTGTCTAAATATCTAGGCTTTAAACTCCTTCCTTCCTTCCTTCCTTTTTTTTCCTTTTTTGATTTTTTAAATTTTAATTTCACGGAAATGAACTTGTAGCATTTCCTTTAATTATGGTGAATTTTACATTTTTGCATTTGAAAGGCAGCTTCCATTTTTGACAATGCAAAAAATAAATAAGGGCAACAATTGTTGTATGGCTGATAAAGCTTAATCACCATATTGATAGGAAGATGGTAGCTTTTTTGTGTTCTAGAAATAGACCCGAGTTCCATTTTGTCTGTCATATCTCTGTTCTTTCATGTCTGTTAGTTCTGTATTCAAATTAGGAATTTTTTCTCATCATATTAATGTCAGTTATCCTAAGTAATGATATATTCAGTTTAAAAAAATCTTTGTAAATGTCTATTAACTTATAGTTTGTGAACACCAGGACAATAACAGTTCAGGAGAAAACTTCATAGTTTTGCAGAATGAGATTTATACCTTATGTACTTTCAGAATGTATGTACCACCAGACTGAGTTTAGCTCCAATTTTAGATCTTTTGCAGAAAACAAATACTGCCATTTCTTCTTTGTATAGATAAAACCTTACAGTTATCAGTCTTCCCCATCATTCTTGGTCTAAGGGGGCTATAGAAATAGTCAAAGAAATATTCCATCATAAATTAACAGTGGTTTGTTTGGGGTTTTTTTTTTAAGGAAACTAAAACATCTGATATATATGGTAGAACAGCTTCACTTGGGAATGACGGCTAACGTAGGAGATTTCTGGTAAATATAAACATAGTTGTTTCTGGTGAAGGAGCAAAGAAATTATATAGTCATCTTAATCTCTTGTTTAGACTATTGCCAGTCATTTGCAAAATGCAAATATCTTCCTCATTTGGCTAAGATTATCCTCCAAATTATACAGGAGCAGTCTGGGCAGCAACAACCAGTCTTACACAAAAGCAGTAAATGTGTTTTGCAGGTCTCTAGATGTCCTAACTTTTTAGAGGTGACTAGCCCCAGATCCATCTAGTGTATCTTTACTTCGTAGAAGGATTTTCTGAAACCAGTGTTTTCACACCTGTTTAGCCCTGGAAGTGCTCAGTGTGTGGGCCAACATGATGACTTCCACCTGAGTGCCACAGGAACACGATATGCCCCCTCTTTCCCTCTCATAGTGCTCAATAAGCTCCCTGAGCAATCACTTCTGTGAACACTGAATGGGGCATTAATGGGACCAATAAAGCAGGGAAAGGTTTGTATTAAAGAATACTTATTTCTTGGTGTCATTTGCACGCTAAAACACCCTTAAGTCAAGAATTGAGAGGGCTCCTTAACAAAATGGAGTCATTAGGAATCCGTTAGTGTCTTTTAATGGAATAGGTCTTTTCTTGAAGAGGGGTAATTTTATGTGGTATTACTGGCTTTTATGAACGTTGTCTTCAGTTATCTAGTATTAAAAAAAAACTTAAGGACTTCAAAGAGCAATATATGGACAGCAGTGGTGAAAGTCATACATTTAAATTCTACCACTTTGCATAGAAATAGCAGTGTTGCAGAAGAGCTACAGCTTTATAAGCAGTCCACAATACCTGGACAGCTCTGAGTGATTTCAGAAAAAAAGGTTTAGCGATCTGAGTTAAAGGAGAAAAGAGATTCAAGAACCCATGTTCTTGATACAGTTTAATCTATGACTCTTGGAAAAAGTATTTTATTCTATCTTACTCAGTTTGCCTGTTAGAAATGAAAAATAATGAAAATCTGTTCCTATTTTCCCAGAGGTCTGTTGCCAAAATACTATGTCAGTAATTATATACCAACAGGTGTTAAAGTGTTGTTATAAGAATCCTATTCTCTACATTCTTGGATGTGGAACTGTGAAAATTAGCTATAGAAAATACAATTTGAGACCTAGATTGACTAGTCCTGAGAATATCCTTCAGTTTCGTAATTTCTTGTTATCACCATTAAGTGTACCAAGTGGAATTACCACACCACAATCATTGAATAAGTACTGGAGATTTTCCCTTATGGTTACAATCCACTGGAGTCCTAAGGATCAGGAAAGGAGGCTGGGAGGAATGGGACTGAACGGGATTTGTTAAAATTAAAAAAAAAAAAAAAAAAAAAAAAANTAAGAATTCTTTATGAACCATCACAATATTGTGAAGTAATTACTCCATAATTTCAGTGTGTACGTCTCCCCTGGAAACATGAATGCTATTGCTATTTATATCAGCCAAGGATCTGGTGCAGTTTTCTCTCCTTAGCAACAAGTGTAATGAAAGGTATGGACTGGAGGACTTGGCAGTCTTGCATCTATTTTTGCAATAGAAAAATTACTAAATATGAATCAATAAATGTTAAACATAAATCCGTCCCCTCTGATGTTGCAGCTTCAGCACGGCTTGCAAAGAGCCAGAATGTCCAATCAGAAGATGTTTCAAGTTTTAACACCGAGCTTGGTTGGTTACTTGGTTCTCTTCACAGAGAACATTTACAGATTTGCACGCTCTGATGTTGCAATTACATATTACCCCATCTGTTCTCGATATGGTTTATCTAGAGAGTGAAGCTGAAGCCGAAGCCCCTGCAGGAAAAATAAATTAAGTAGGAAAACCGTTTTAGGGAGCAGGTCCAGTTCTTTAGTTTCTTCTTAGCACTGGAAATGAAGACTTTGCCAAGATTTTCAGTCTACGTTCAGAATGTTCAACTCAGTAACATTAATATTCCCAAATACGGGGTTTCTTACAGCTTCCTCTCTCAGAGATACCAGTCGGGTTTACTTATCAACTTTTGTCAGTCCAGGTCACTTAAGTCTTAAAACTGCCCATTTTTGCTTGCATACACTTGATCATGAAGCTCATCTGTCAAAAGCCCTTTACCTTTCCTCATATTTTCTTCCTTGTGCATGCTTCTTTGGTGATGTTTCTGTAAGAATCATGTCTCTGGAATTGTTAATGGGATTTAAATGAAGAGACAGAACCTAGGTTTTGCCAAAACTCAGGGTGGTTTTGGATTAAGCCAAACCTGTGGACAATCAGCTGAGACCTACAATCAGGAGTTATTGCAGTTCTTTTAATCCTGGCTCTTGTCCAGCTAACTCCTTAACCCAACCCCTAGAAAACACGCTTCTTAACCATCCTCAATGGCTCTTTTCCATTGTGTGGATAAATGTCTTTTCCAGTTCCTCTGGGGTGGCAGGAGGCAAGCCAAGCTGCCGTTGTAACATCACTGCACTAAGGGTCCCTGAAGGGCAGCTTCACTCCCTCATACAGCGTGTCAGAACCAAATATTAAGAAACCTTGAAGACAAAGTTTTAGCTTGAGTTTTGTTTGATACGGCCAAGATCAGAAAGGAAGTTGGTGGCAAAGTCAAGGATGGGAGCTATTTTTCCAGGCTCTTGTTTCTCAGCTCTAAACATGATGCACACCAACAAAAAAACATGCCTTCATTGTACATTTTAAAATGAAAGGAAAGATTATTGTTGTTTAGTTGTGAGCATTTTTCCACTGGTTGAAATACAAAAGAGTTGGTTAAAACTATTGATACATGGTCAATGAATGAAAGTCTTAATCAATTACATTTTAAAAAATAGTAGAACATCTTTAATATAGACAATCCTTTATGATTCATAGACACAGTAGTCACAGCATTTGTAATAAATGTAAATATGTAGAAGTATGTATGGTGTGAATAGGAGAAAAATAAGGTGGAAGCAACAATCCTAGCAGTTATTTATTAAAGACATATGACACATTAAAACTTTAAAAGTCAAAAGACTGTTCAGGTTAAGGACCTATAAAAGGTATTAACATGTACAAAAACCAAGAATGTGAAATGAATTAGTCTTGCTTTAAAGGAGAATTTTCCAAAGTTCTCGTGATTTATGTTAGGCAGCTATGGGAAAGCATAGTTCTACTTATTTGTTGATCCATTCAGCTGAACTTACTGTACTTATTTATCACCTTGTTAATTCAGACAGATGTGATGTCATCTCTCACTGCTCTCATCCAGCCTCTCTCTGCTGCAGTTAAGTTAAATCACTGGAAAAGAGCAGTTGGGAGCACAGGAGAGTGCCATAATTAAAAATAGGTGCGTTTTCCAGTTGAACATTCCTGCGATTTGGAACTGAAAACAAAAGTGAATATACAGCTTTGCTCCTGGAAGGACAAGAATAGGAATTATTTTCTCTTATAAGTATGTCCATTCTCTACAGTTCAAGTCAGTGTTCATATTTTAATAAGTACCATCTCTCCATTATTTCTATTACTCTGAAGTACAAAAATGTTACTCTCTCAACTTTTTTCCTCAAGTGGCTTGTGAACAAATAAGTCATTAAATGCCTAGAAGAGGGAGAGACACTATAAATATCAAAAGTAAGAATGAGTAAACTCAGAAATAGTGTGCCAGTGATAGACATCAGAATAGAATCTACCGGTGATATCATGGCCCTGTAAAAAACATTTTTTTAATCAGAAGACAACAGTGGCTTCTGGGGTTCTATTTTGCCCATCACTCTGTGATAGCTGCTGTTGTTCATTAGTAAATATCAAAGAAAACAAGAAAGACATTGGCAAACCTGGAGTGAGTTCAGTGGAGGGACACCATGAGCGGCTCAGGTGTTGGGACTTGTCCAGCCTGGAGAAGATAAGGCTTTGAGGGGACCTCACAGCAGCCCCCAGTGCCTGCAAGGGAGTTAGTGAGGACATGGAGCCAGGCTCTTCACAGTGATGCATGGTGGGAGGGTGAGAGGCAGCAGGCACAAGTGAAAACAAGAGAGGTTCAGACTGGAGGTGAGGAGAAACCTTTTTCCCGCCAAGGCCAGCCAAGCAGGGACACAGGTTACCCAGAGAGGTTGTGCCGTCTTCATCCTTAGAGGTTTTCAAGATTGAACTGGATAAAGCCCTGACCAGTCTTCACAAGCGGTAGCTGAGCCTGCTTTGAGCAGGAGGTAGGACTAGAAACCTCCTGAAGCCCCTTTCAACCCAAGTTGTCCCATGATCCTAAAAAGGGAATAAAATGATATTGACCTTACCCATGAGAGAAGAAGATTGAGGTTTTAATATTCTGGAAACAAATCTCAATTCTAGAGTTAAAAGTAAGCTGAGTTTTCCATTTGAACGTATGTTAAGATATGATCATTCAAACAGTTTTAATTATATTGTAAAACAGTCAGGGAATCCAGCTCCCTCTTCTGAAGTGCCATGTCAGGACATGAATTAGCAGGTAGGGTACCTTGATTAGAGACAATATTCATGAAAATTGTATAATCAAAAAATATAGCCTTGAAGCTTATGTGCCTGATAATAGGCAGTGATGGTTCTTAGTTTATTGATAAATCTAAATATAAAAGAGAGGTTGCAAAACCTATTAGTAAGCTCCCTGGAGTGTTTTCTTATTATATTTTTGTGTGATTTTATTGATTTATATATAGCTGATTTGCCTTCAGAGACACACATGTATCTCTCAGGTTCATCTCCAGGGCCAGATTTGGCTATAAAGTGTGGTCAACATGTTGCATCGTAGTTCTTGATCAAGTACACGGCATACCAAAGATACAGATTTCAAAGGCAGCTATATTATTTAAGACTCTGTGTATCAAAACTGATCTATCAGTAAAAATCATAGGAGATTTCAGTCTACATCCTGAAAGACATTAGGTGGCTACTTTAAATCATTAGAATTCGGGCACATAAATACATTTGAAGATCTGCAGTCCTTACTTGAGGATATGGCTGGGTTTAGCACGTTGGAAAACGCTACTGGCAAAATCTGTAGTGATATAAATCAGACATTTAGATGAGAAGTGTATTCTCTTAATTATAAACAAATTTACAATAAAATCTTTGATTTCTTGTTAAACTTAAGATTGAAAGAGAAATTCTGAAATGGAAAAGAGGTAGTTAGACCTCTTCCACAAAGATGAATGTGGCCTGGATTTTGTTAAGTCACAGCTGCCCTTAGAATCTGGTGCTGTGAGTAGATTAGCAGGAATAAACTTTAATTTTAGTTGCAAGACAGGTTAGACAGCTTTTATGTCTCTGAGGAGCATTCAGAGGGACACTGTGGCAGGCCCTGAAATACCAGGCCTCCAACAGTCTGGTTTCCAACGGTCATCACATTAGTTGTTTCATAAGGTCAAACTTTACAACCCAGTTACCACCATAGATAATTCCTTCAGAGATATTTTATCTATTTCATCTTTACTGTATGTGAATATGAGAACTACTTCTGCAGAATTAGGGTTTGGAAAGATAGACTATATGAAATTTAATTTCTTAAAATGCCACAAAAATATACTGTTACATGTAGGCAGAAATCAATGATAACTGCAAATATTTAAAAAAAAAAATAGTAAAAATAAATAAAAACCAAGCTAACTGTTGAGAGAGAAAGATAATTATGGTTAAGGATAAAAGAAAAAGAAACCCCTGGATTATTAACTACTCAAGGACAAACAGTCTCTTAGCATTCTGAACATTAAATTTTTTTCCTGTCATTCCATATACTCAATATCCAAAATAACAAGAAGTATCAAAACTATGTTGCCATAAGAAGCACAGGAATGAACATAAATCGGTTACATGGGACATAACCTTTTGAGTCTTACCGTACTCCAAATTCACCTACTGTAATGGATACATTCTTTTGTATCTGGGGAAAACAAAAACAACTTTTGTGCTTTTTTCCTCACAATTAACAATAAGGAATTCAGGGGAGATGCCTGCCTACACATGATGAAAGGCTTCAGGCTCTGTGACTCACCATGATAAAGAAGTACAACAAACTCAAAAGGAAAAGAAGCAAATAGGTTGTATTGAGTCAAGGTGGTCTGAGACCTTCGCTCATGTAAAGCTAGTTGAAAATGTGTAAGAGAAATAGCAGGTGGAAGAAATCAGAGTGAGGATGGGAAACCAGGTGGGGTTAGAAAGGGTGGATCTGAAGGTAAGTCTCCAAATTGTCACAGTAATTTCTCACCTGAATTATTCTGACTATCAGAATTGCCAGATGTTTATATAATGCCATCATTCCTTGAACACCACAATTTGTAATCGTGCAATCCTGGGTTTGTATTAAAACCTCTGCTACTTCACATCTAATCCGCATTCCTGCTTGGAGGGCTCCAGCCCTTGCGGTAGGAAGCTCACTGAACAGCAAGGGAATGGGGTGTATGTTACTGGGTGTGCACGCTGGAGGGTGCTAGTATTTAGAAAAGAGTATACTAATTGTGATGGGGTCTTCCCACACAGAGAGATTGAAATGGAAGAGGTTTTGTCATCTAGTTGCTGTAGGAGGGCAAGCTGTGACTGTGTGTCAGTACTCTGACTTTGCTTATCATCCAAGCTGGACAAACCTTAAGTATTTTTTTAATGCTTATTAAAAAATTTGGAGTCAGATTATGATTTCCATTGCTTATATTACGTATGCTTAATGTACCTATATGCAAGTCTGTATCTTATATAATTTTCCTATTAGTGTATTTATCCTTGTTTACGTGTGTATTTATTTGTGTTTTCCTCAGGCTATTTTGAATGTCATTGGGGAGGTAAAGATGATGTATGGCATGTTCTAAAGAAATGTAATAAAAGATAATATAGCATATTTCTTCCATACCTGAGTATATTAATTCTTGCTTACATAAGAAAATACACAAAACAAATTGTAAACAAGGGAATCATCTGGAATCAGATTATGCATGAATACACAGTATCATCTCAGATATAAACCAAAAAAGAAAAAAAATCTAGTTTAATTGCTAATGGTTTTAGGAAGCATTTTTCCTTTTCAAAGGAATTTACTCAATGTAATAAAAACATGCTTTTTAAAATAAATGGATTCATTTACCTTTTGTTTCAAGATAAATAAATAATCATAAATACTGTACTTAGCCCTAAAAGAGGTATAACTCTTTCGCACACACTTGTCTTGGTGATGGAGTTTGACCTTAGCTTTATGACACTCATGTCTGTTTTCTTTAAAAACTCTTTCTGGCTTTTATGGCTGCTTCTTTACCTGCAGTTCTGCAGATCTGTTGGTCACTCTGCATCTGATTCAAAGCTTATCAATGGGGAAATTCTTACTAGCTTCACTGGGCTCTTGTATCAGGCTCTGTAGGTTTGGTCCTTTTGCCTGTAAAGTTTATTGCAAATCTTCTACAGACTTCGGTGTCTCTTCTGACCAGGACTTTTGTATATCATTACTTGCATACAGTCATAGTTCATTTGTTCATTGACTTTTCCAAGTCTGTTGCACCATGAATTTTTTCCACATAATGATAATTTTTAAGAAGATGCAATTTCAAAAACAGTTGGGGAGTTGTTTGCTTTTTTTGTGCACTAGTAACATATAATTTCTTCCTTGACTATTTTAACTTTAATACCAGAGGATAAAAAAAAATAGCATTGTATTTAGGTTACAGATTCAGTTTAAGTGTGTGACTATAGAAAGAGAAATGGCTTTTTTTGCTCACATGAATAAAGCTCCTTAAGTGTTTTCAGGATTGAGGTTTTAATTTGTAACCCTGATCTGGCTGCACGTACAATTCTAATAAAGTTTAATGAACATTATTAAAAGTTTATATGCAAGCAAATAGGGTTGCACATTTGGAGTAGTCATTACTACCCTGCAAAAGAGAAGTAGCTTGAGGTAGCTCCAATTTTCCATTCACAGAAATAGGGGCACCAGGACAGTAAGAAGAATAGGATCCCCTCATCTTCCAAACAAAACCCGACAGTATATTGGGTTTTTTAATGGGAAACAGAAGTGCTTCTTTTGCAAAGTGAAATAAGAAAAAACACTCCCATGCAATATTACTTCAAGTTTATACCTGAAGTATAATACATGTGCTGTAATAATGTTCAAATTCAGTAGTTTTAGAGTGCAGACAGAGAGATCTGGCCAGTTGTCCCTGAAGAAACAGCTCGTTAACACTATCATACAGTAAGAAGGAACACAAACAAAATGCAGCTTCCCTGTTTTGCACTAAACCATGTCAAGTAGCTGTTTCTCAATTACTGACTAATTTTGCTGCTCCAGTTGAGAAAATATTACAAATACTAGTAAAAGACTTGCACTGAAGCCAACTTAGCAGTACAAAACCAGTTTCACTTCACGCTTTCTTGCTTTGGTTTATCTTTATCATACATAACCTGGAACAAAATACTACTGTAAGATTTGCTCAATAGAAGTTATCGACACTCAGGTAGTTATTCCTGTGAACTAGTTCTACACCTGTGACTTCAGACTGAATGTCTGAGACCAGAGGGTCTGATCTGGAAGAGATAATCATGTCAATAAGTTGATTTTTGTAAAAATCTCATTGGTTCCAAGGGAGGTTAGTCCTGCAAATGAAGTTACTCATGTACTTAACTCTTTGCCGGATCAGGTATTGTAAACTCTCTGGGGGAGGACCCATGTTTTTTTTTATGTGTCTG
>WAAD01033766.1:8977-33344 GCA_013389945.1 Fregata magnificens
AGCGCGCCATTGCGGGGAGGGGGGGGTTGGGGGAGGTGAGGGGTGTCGGGTCGTGGCGGGTGTCCCCCCGGGTTGAGGGAGGGCGCCGACCCTCGGCCTCCCCATCCCCGCCCCTGTGGGCTTGTTTTCCACAACCAGCTTGGGGACGGCGGCAGCGGGCAGCTGGAGAGGGTGCGCCCAGCCCCCGCCATCTCCTGGGCGGCCAGGGAGCTCGCCTCAGCCGGGTCTCGCTCCCGGCCTCTGCGGGAAAACTCCTGTCCTCCCTGAGGAAATCTTGGCTTCTGGCTTGGAGCGGGGGGGAGATAACGTGGTGGTCGTCTTCGCTGGTGCTAAATGGCAGCATCTTCCATGCGCAGGCCCTTTGGGGTGTGGGTTTGTCTGGGCTGAGGGCATCCTCAGCAGTCAGTCCAGCCAGCCTTAGTGGCCGCTGCGTTGCCTAAAAGAAAAACTGCGACTTTGGTGGCAGATGCCAAAGATCGCTGGCCTTTTTAAAGACAGTCTCTCCAAGTACAGGTGGTGTGGACTGGAAGGACCTGTTTTCAGCCTTCCCACTGTATCCGGAGGGCCAGGCTCCCCTGCAGCCCATCTTTGCCAGCCACCTTGGGAGTCTGCCTGGGAGGAGGTGCAGGGAGCCTGGCTGCTGCTGCACAGCAAGATCTCCTGTAGAAAGCATCACATTATTTTCATGCTGTTCTCAGACCGTATTGACTTCCCACAGTCACACCAGAATTACTAGTAGGAAGGAAAACTGTAAATTTACAGCTTCTATCTCCATTGTTTTCTGATACGAAAAAATTGCCTCAGTTTCCGTTGATTGGCATATCCAATAATCATGCATCAAGGTTAAAGGCTGGCAAATACATAGAGGTTGAACCTGATGCAAGGAGGATGAAACCATTGTGTATATAAATTGCCATAAAGATACGATCAAATACTATAGGGTGTTGAGTGTGGTTAAGTGTGAGTATCTTATACTGGCATTTAAAGCATTCACAAAATCACGTAATTATTTCTGCAGAATGGTGGTTAATGTACTGCTGTGTGTAGTTTACATGCACATAAAAGAAACCTCCACCAACAAAACTAATAAAACTCACAACGTATATGGTATATGTTTTGTATGCATTGCTCTGAAGAAATTCCACAAGCTTCTAATGCGGTACTTTCATACGACAAAGCCACATAAATTTGAAATTGGGAGAATCAGGTTCTTGGTATCTGCTGGAGAAGAACAGGGGAGTTGAAAAGATCACTGCAATATTGGTGCTGTGGATTTCTGCTGCGCGTGTAATGGAGAGGAGGATTTTTTCCTGATTCCAGGAAAATGTCTGCAGTGCTTACTTGGGCACAGGAATAAAAGGTCTTTTACGTCAGCCTTATTCAGAACACTACAGTGGCAAAAGTAACTGAAACTGTAATTTGAAGTGTTAGAAACCCATGGATTTATTAATCTCATGGTTTCTTGCCAACAAGGCCAAAATACATACATTCTCAGTTACTGCTGCATGTGTGAATTTTGAACAGTAAACAACGGCCAACCACTGCTGTTATGGCAATGTGGAAGTAAGTACTGTGTTATTCAGCACATTTTTTACTAGAGGGCAGCAGAGCCTTAGTTAATGAATTCGCTGGAACTCATTTATGTTCGATTTTCCCATATTTTAAAGACATGGTTGGTAACATTTAGAAATCAATATATTTGTGTGTGGCAGCTTTTTTTTTTTTTTTTTTTTTTTGCGACACTATCCTGTGCAGGATTAGTGACTAGCCGGTTTGTGAAGGCAAGGTTGCACAGACAGTTGGAGCATGGGATTCCTGGGCAGACAATATGAATTATTTGCCTGTGTCTGTAATACATTCCAGGCATGTAACGTGCTCAGAACACCCACCACCACCACTGCCAATCGCTGTCAGCCCAGCTCCAGCTCCTAACTGTTTTGTAACCTGTGACACAACCGTGAGAGGTATCACTAGAAATATTTCTGATCTGGGGAAGAGGCTTATGGTTTGTTGCCAAGGCGCTGACAAAGGAAACAATGTCTTTACAACAGCTGCTTTAATAGTTCCCTCGTTGAGTTACATCGATTTCAATCCCCAGCCTTCAAACACCCGTGTGCTTAAATCTGTTAATTTGCAATTGCAAATAGACCCCATTAGTTCAATAGTTACTGCATTGTTGATTTCAGTGGGAAAGCTCACAGTAATGGAAGGTGTGCATGTATTTAAGTATTCTGAAAAATTAAGTTTTTCTTCCTAGCAAAACTGCTCCATCATTGATTACAGTTATAGAAAAAGTCTTTTTTAAAGTTGTTGAAGGAAATTCATTGGTTCCTCAGAATCTTGATAGCCGTTCCCCTCAGTACATATATTTTATCCCAATTTCATGTAATCCTTTGCTGGCAATGCAAGACTGTTAGGACTTGCTATTCCAAAGCCTTTATTGTACTGTATGGATGGATCCTGGCCTTTATCGTATCTCATAGAATGCAAATCCTGCAGACATGGGCAAGGAGCAGACTTTGAGCTACATAAATAGTCCAGTGTACGTTTTTCAGGGGATGGCAATCTTCCTCCCGCAACGCATCTGAAAATTGATTGCTACATGTCTGCCAGAAGCCTTGCCTCCCTTAGCAGATGAGAGTTGTCGGATGGAGTCTTTCTCGTTTCTCATAGGGGAGAAGATGAGCAGAGCTTGCCATTATCACAAAAAGATGAAGTCAAGTTCCCTGCATTTGGGGAAATCGCAGCCGTCAGCACACCCAATGTACAAGAGACAGGCCTTTCCCTGGGAAAAACACCTTTGTGAGCACAGTGTCTCATCTGTCAGGTGGCTTCTTGCCCAGTGCTTTCCCATGATGTGTGCCGTGGCTTGGCAGAGAACACAGCTTCCTGGTCATCCCCCAAACACACCTTTGCTTGTGCGCTGAGGTTGGAGGCTGCCTGCGTAGCCCATCCCCGCTTTCATTAAAAGACTGTGTCACCCAGCCTGAGCAGAGGGTTCCCGGCTCTGACCGAGTACCAGAGGGCAAGGACAACTCAGCACTCCCAGTTTGAGTAACCTGTAACTACCTTGCACCCCTTGAACCCGACAGCAGTGGGCTGTATTGACAGGGGCACAGCCAGTCAATGGAGGGAAGGGATTATTCCTCTTCGTCCCGGCACTTACTAGACTGCATACGGAGCACTGTGTGCAGTTTTGGCCCCCCAGTGCAAGAAGGATATGGATCAACTGAGGTGATCCAGCGGAGAGCCACCAAGATGGTCAGGGGCTGGCGCATGTGACTGTGAGAAAAGTGTGAGGGAACTGGGCTTGCTCAGCCTGCAGAAGGGAAGGCTGGGGTTAATATATGGAAAAAAGTTTCCCCATGAGGACAGGCAGGCAGTGGAGCAGGTTGCCCAGTGAGGTTGTGCAGGCTCCATCCTTGGGGGTTTTTGGGACCCGACTGCAGAAAACCCTGAGCTGCCTGGTCTGATCTCAGAGGTGGCTCTGCTTGGGGCAGGGGGTTAGACTGGAGACCTCCTGAGCTGCCATCTAACCCGAGTGAGTCTCTGGGAGACTCAGGTTCTTCTGCAACTGGAGGTACATGGTTATGTCTTTTTCTGTCTGAGGCACAACCTTAAAACAAAATTTGTCTGCAGATTTCAATTCTTAGCTTACAATATATAGAAAGAATTTGTACTGATGCTTTCTAAAACAGTTGTTTCACGTGTTCTTTGTTTTTTGAGAAAGCATTTACTGAATTAGTCTGATGAGTCTGTCTTTAAACACCTCCTTGTAGAGTGCTATCACAGTCAGAACTGTCCATCCCGTAACAGCTCCTCCTGGCCAAACCAAACAGACTTAAAGAAGTCCCATCTCTCTCTTAGCAGTTTGCCATGCCTCTGACTACTGAATATGTTAAATAACTCAGTAAATGAATGTTACAACATAGCTCTTGTTATCTGAGGTTGAGAAAACATCAGAGTACAGCAGACTGGGAAAGTGCTCTGTGATACTAGAGACATTTTCAACACTGTATGACTTCAGCAAAGAATATCCATTGAAAAGCGAAGTATCCAGAAAAGAAATATATATAAGTGTTTGCCTCTCTTTGTTGTGCACTGCAAGCGAGTCTTCTTTTTCATTGTTGCTGCTGCTGTAGATGGTTACACTCTGCTCTGGAAATTGTCCCTTGACCTTTTTTACCCGGAGCTTTCGAAGTCCCCAAATGGCCAAGTATTCTGTTGGGAGAGGAGTGGTGCCACAGAAGGACAGCTTCAAATCCCACACCCTTGTGAAGTTGAGGAGCATTCTCAGCACAGAGGTGTCTGTGAACCAAATGGTCAGATGGCTATTGTACATAGTTTTTTCCATGGTAGAAGGCAGCACCGTTTTGCAATTGCACATCAAGTTTGCCAGGCAGTAATCACAATCACGGATATCTGCTGAGCAGCTGCAGTTGCGAATTGTGTTTTCCTTGGTGAAAATTAGCGTATGGTTCTTCTGACTTCTCACAAAACTGCCAGTGGAAGTATGCCAGGAAGCCAGTATGCCAAGGAAGCCAGCCAAAATGAGAGCCAGCCAAACGGAGAAAGCAGAGAAGGCTATTGGCTTCATTAGTACTGGTGCCAAGCTGCCAAGTGTCTCCTCCTTTTACTCAGTGAATTATATCACTTGGCTTTACCTACTGAGGAAAAACAATTTCTTTATTATACTAAAGACCACTCAACGCTTAATATTACTTTGTTCTTCCCACTTACTTATTATCTGTCTCATCTGTTCAGAACCATATTGCAGTTTTGCAGGTTGCCCTGCATTAGAGGGGAAGCACAGCTACAGTGGTTCAGAAAAATGAATTGTGGCTCATGTTTGGGATTCTTCTTTCACTTGTCTTTTGCTCTAAATGGTTTCGTCTGCTTATGGGACAGCTTGGACACCCTCTTCTCTATCCAGGCAGCTCCTCAGCCTGCCCAGTGTGAAGGTAAGGGCAGGTCTCCTCCTCCTCGTTTCTCCTTTCTGCTTTCTCTTTGTCTGCTTCCCAACAGATAGGGGTGGCAAATGACCCTGTTCTCCACTTCATTGAGTGAGGCAGTCTGAGAAAGGCCAAAGACAAGCATTTTGCTTTACACCTGAATTGCTAAGGGTTGTGATAACCTTCCCTTTAAACTGAGTGTGGGATATACTGGGCAAGGGGAAAGAAAGAAAGGGTGGTTAAGGGCAGAAGCACTGCTGGGTGCAGCACATATCCTTCTGAGCTATGTGGTATGCCGATAAAACCTGCTTTTGACCCATATGAAGCTACATCTGCTCCAGCCTTAGCCTGTAAGTTTTGGGGACCATCTCTCACTGTGTCTCTGCACCGCAACTAGCATAGGATAGATCCTGGCTTTATTGGTTGCTCTGCCCCCCTTCATTTACCCTGGCAAAGCAAAGTAGCACTTCCACGCATGCTTATGACAATGGAGCAAGTTTCCATCCCAGCCATGCTCCACCTCAAATGGTTGGGAGCATGTTTGGTGGGGACTCTTGGATTCTCAGCTACCCAGCCTTTTGGTTTTCAGAGCAGGGTTGGATCTTACCAGGAGCATCTGGGTTCTCCTGGCCTATTATTAGGTGATGGTACAAGCAACAATGCAGAATGTCATTTCTCAACACAAATTATAAGATGTTGGAAAGTTTGTCTGATTTGACTGTCATTGTTTTGAAGCACCAAGAGACATTAGAGCCAAATTTTGACCAAAGGTGGCAGGGCCTAGTGAAGGCAGCAGTAGGGCATGCACTGGCCAGAATTTGGTCCTTAGCATGTGAAAAGGTTGATCCATGTCGAGAATGCATGTCTCCAGCACCTCAGAAAACATGGCAATACACTTACAGTTTTGGAGAAACATACCAGAAAAACAGGAAATAATAGTATTTACAATAAAACCACAAATTGTTTTTATCTCTTATTCAATCTTCCATCATTAGACAGTGGAATCTTCTGCTATAAACTCCATGGTCATTTAATAGGCAAATAAAGGAAAATGTCTTTCGAAGCACACTAAAGTTCTCTTAGTCATTAGCACTATCACATGCATGGTAGTTTACCAGGTATGTGATTTAGATCTAAATGTTTTAAGCTCAATTGCTGCTGAAAATTCAAATGAGAGTGTTCTTTGTCTAATATTAAATTTTTAAAAACCCACAAACTGACAGAATAGTTTGTGTCCTACTTTCCACATTTCTCACTTATAGGGGATATAGTCCTCTAGTCCACCTTTTTTCTTTGAAGTTTGGTCTCCTGTCAGTGAATCTGTAGAAACTGTGATGGTTCATAAATGACCAGGACTTTGCCATCCATGGGAAAAGGAAGAAAAGGGAAAGTTACGTGTGCTTGGGAGAAAAAATCTGCACATAAGAAATGGTGGACTCTGGGCCAGACATTACTACCAGATCCTTTCCAGGAACGAGATCTTTAGCTTGTGATAGACAGTTGCACAAAAACATCAGCTCATTGCTTAACAGCAGTCAAAAAGTAATTAAATTGTTAAGATGTCATAGGAAAATGATGGGAAGAAGAAGAGACAGTGCTGTTGAGCTACTGCATAAATCACTTGTTTGCCGACACTTGCCTGTTGTGTGCAGTTCAGATCCCACCATTGCAGAAAGGATGCCCCAGGACTGGATTTCAGAGAAGAGCAACAAGAGTGACGAGATATGGAAGGGCTTCCCTTTAAGTAAGGTGGGACTAGGAAAGGTAGGACTGTAGGCGGGAAAAGAGATGGTTGAGGCAGGATATGGTGGTGACCTATAAGAGCACAAATAACATGGAGATGGTGGGTGAAGATCAGTTTTTCACTGCTTCTTCCAAGAACAAGAGCAAGAGACATCTCAAATAAAACCAGTAGAGTCACAGCTGACTTGTTGATCCTTAGCAATGGATGTTGGGGATGTGAAAAGTTTTCACAAATTCAAGACAGGACTGGATAAGTTCAGTGAGGAGAAGTCCACTGCGGTTATCATGTGCACAGGCACCACACCTGGCTACAGAAGGCCCTGTGCTGAAAATAGTTGGAGGCAAAGAAAGTTATAGCAGTAAGTATCGCATGTTCTTGTCCTATTTGAAATCTCTCCTACAGACCTTCTTACAGCTGCACATGGAGATGGCTACTTGACTGGATGGATCTTTGGTCTGACATTCTTATACAAGACCTATACAGTGTAAATGTATGCAAACTAACTTAAACGTGATTTAATTCTGTGTGTACTCCCTGAATTTAGTATGTTTTTTTCTTAAATGAAGGATACAGATATTTTAATGCTTAAATCAAATATTTAATCCATGTTGTGGAACATACCAGAAATACCAGTCCAACTGTTAGCTAATGTTTAACTTCAAAGGTCAGACTCATCCAAGCTGTAGCTGTTCTGGTATCATTACTGCTTGATTAATTTGGTCTCCAGTATCTAAGCATCTAATCATGCATTACAATGAAAATCCTATTACTAAACCTCCACACTGTGCTTATTTTCTCGGCCCTTAACCGTGGCTAACAGTTGTGATAAATCAGAAATCTGTAATATCACCACTGTTTCACAACTCAATGAAATTATTTGGATTTATCTGTTTGGAGGTGGAGGTACCTGAAGAGTGGAGAACCTTTAGTTCTCTACTGTCTTGCAGCCAACCAAAGAAAATTCTCTTTCAAGTTTAGCTTAGGTGATAGCATTTGGGTGCTGTCCATCAAAATCCAAACAAAATTCTAAATCTTGGCATTCCAGGAAATGTTCTCTCCAGAAATACTTGCTATCCTCTTCTGCTCCCTGCAACACAGAAATATTCCTATCAATTCAGTTCTCGGTATTTAGGTTCTGTGTGGCTTTGGTGAGTGATAGGCAAGCAGTGAAATATATGTTGCAGGTTGTCTGTCCATGAAGTGTCAAAGTCACCTGCAATGCACCTTTACTTAAGCTACCAATTATCTACAGAAAAATGTGCATTATATAGCTCTTAATCAAATTACTTTGCTGTCTGCACTGGTTAAGGCTTGGAAAAACGTTGGCTTTAATTTTTAGGGTGGGGGGAGCTGCCTTGCAAGGAAGAAGCGAGTTAAAGCATAGATAAAACTTAACCGCACTAGCTTGATGACTCTGAGTTGTATCTTTTTGAATTATTACTGCTGTCAAGGCACTGTTGGGAGGGAGGGGGTCACAACTTAGCAAGAGGTTCTTTTCACTAAAAGTCTGGGGAGAGGTCTTTAGCTTGTCTTCTCTAGGAGTGGCTCAGAAGAGTCTGAGTTTCAGTGAGGAAGATAAAGAAGAATGTGAAGCAAAAGTCACAGACATGGCAGTTGAGGGACAGGACTTTGCCAGGGTAGAAGATGTGGAGAAAAGAAAGAGGATCAAAGAAGAGCATGGGTCTGAAAAACAGGGCCAGGGCCTGAATGTATGCACCTGCAGGATGGATGATGTCTCTTTATTACGAAGCAAAATGGTTGAGGTGATCTGAGTTTAATCATTGAAAGAACTGAAACACAGAATTGTTAATGGTTTTTTTTCAATTTGGTGTGTTGATGTCATGGTGAGCTACACAAAGAATAAACCCTTTGTCTCTCAGAAGTATTTTTGAAGTTGCAAAAGGTAACAGTTATTTTCAAAAATCTTCCTCCTTTGCAGAGATTCCTTGTATTTTGGATTGCTTGTAATGCAAAGATGCCTTCAGTAGGGCTCTTGGAGATATACAAAAGCCCTTTGTTGTAATATTGCCATTAAGCTGAAAGAAAATATGGGGTGATTCTCTTGCCTGTTGTGGGTCTGTGTTCTCCATCATCTCCAAATTTACAAAGAATGATGGAGTATCTTCAGAAAACTGGAGAATTTGGGCTGTGGGATACGTCTTTCCACCACGGTCTCTCTCTGAGCATTACCCACTCCCCTTAACAGAGATAATTTATCCATTGAGCTCTCTCAAATATTTTTAGATGTAACATATAGAAACCCAAAGAATGCATCAGATCATGCTAAATGTCAACAATTTCCACACAATTTTCTAGGGAAAATGGGTGGGTATGTGTTCCTCTCTTCCCTAATTTTCAAATCAAGCTTAGCTAGACTTCCAATATAATCAGTACATATTCAGAGACTAAGCAACAGTATCATCATATGCATTTAATATGCATATGTTCAACTAGTTCTGCAGCCTTCTTCCTTGATTATGGCTAGGAGACAGCATTTCAGTGATAACCCAATAGACTCAGTCTATGTCTTACTCTTCTACTATGCTACCAACTTTGGCAAAAGGAGGCTTATACAGTTATGAAGACAACATCTATGGGTGTTGTTTCTACTTAAAACTTTTAAAATCTATAGCTATTTAAAGACTCACCCACCTGACACAATGGATTTTACAACTTCTTTCCATCACCCATTTGACATTTCCTTGCGTAACATAGTATAGCAGGTATAGCAGTCCTGTAAAAATCATATAGGCGTTTTTCAGCTTTCCAGCTTGTACTAGAAGATTGCTGAACTCAAGAAACGAGAATGGTATTTCAAATCTGAACTTGGCAAATTATCTGAATGCTCTTCCCTCACAGATGGGTAACCAGAACCTACCTGCTTTTATGTATCTGTTCTGGTGCGAAGAATTAACTCCTTTGTCTACAGAAGCTCAAGCTAAGAAGGAGCTGGTCTGCTTTTTATTTCCATGTAATTGTTCAATTCAGCTGTTTTAGACAGTCATTCTTTCCCAACCTTATTCCCAATGTTCATCAGTCCTTGCAAGCGGCTGGAGTAATAAAAATGGTAACACATTTTCATACCAGAAGTGATTGAACTTGTTCATTAACCAGTCGCAGTAAGCTGATTGATAAATACATTTTTATTAAAACACAGAATGGCTCTGTAGCCTAAACGTGGTATGTGCCCTAGGAGTCTTGTGCTATTGCTGAAGGTTTGGTTTAAACTTTCGAGTAAAAGAATCTAGAGCTTTGCCAGGCTGCAAGATGACCTCCAGCAGAAGTAATACCTCCTTGGGCTCATATCTTTGCCCAATGCAGCAAAGAAATAATTTGTCCAAACAGATGGTGGTATATTCTAACAACATGCTTTCTTCATGGTGGTATTATTTCTAGCAACATCCCAAACAACCATGTTTCAAATGAGGCATAGGTGGGATATAATAACATGCCCTTCACCCAACTGCACTGATATTTTTTCTGAATTGGTCTCATAGAGTCAGCTAACAATTACACAGTGTTTTGAAATTGTGCACTGTGATTGCAACATTTCCTTTTATCAGTTACTGGTCAGTTTTTGTTCCAGCTGCAACCTTCAACAAATCCACCCCCTGCATAGGTAAATTGGAGGTAAAGCCTACTTTCCTTCCCTTTCCATCTTTACATAGTCTGGTTTTGGAAAGACAATTAGAAGTGGAAAAAACAAGAGGCGAGTAAAACTAGTAGGTAAATAGCTGGTGAGTCATACCCCCACACCACCTTGCTGTCCAGAGTCACAATGTGGTAAGCATTTAGTGTTTGAGAATGAGGTGAAAAATTAAATCAGAGTATGAGAACGACTCAGTGCCTTGAATAATAATTAGGCTGTATTGTCCTAGAGGTCTTATGCCTGCTTTTCCTTATGCCTGGGTAAGCAATCACCCAACTTCACTGAGCACTGGTAGAGTACCACTAAACCATGGGAATTACTGATAGTTGATCCAGTTCTCCTCCAAACAGCTGACAGTGTTTCCCCAGTGGTTACCTGCCAATTACAGCATTAAAAAAACCTCAGAAAGGTTTTGAAGCGTGGATTTTGGTTTCTATGAATTGAAGAGATACCTCTGTTCAGGTATCAGAAGGCAAAGATTCAGCAATTACTAAAAGAGTACTGATAGAAACTGCCACTGCAAGGGCTTTGTGGGAAACGGGGAGGTGGAAGTGGGATATGTTCAAGATCAAGAGATTCTTGATTGGCCTGAAGATGTTAATCATCAAGAAGGCTTTGGTGATTGGTATCATCTTCTTGATTTTCATCTGGCATTTAAGCTTCCTGAAGTCCAAAGCTACCATCCAGTTTTCCTCGTAGACTCCTTTAGAAAAGTCTTCCTTGACACTGAGGGGAAGCTCTTGCATCACCCCAAATTGGAGGACTTTTTGTTATAACCAGATCTGTTTAGCTGAATACTTAGGGAACAGGGAAGAAAGGTCACCTCTAAGCACCAAGAGCAACTCCATAACAACTAAGTCTATAGTAAAGCATGTCTAGGAGTACCTGGACACAGTACCTAAAGCCCAGAGCACAGACTCAGCAGATGCGGGTGGATGAGGAGGAAACCACAGCAGCCTGTATGGTAGAACAAAGAGGTAGCTGTGGGCAAAGGAGGCAGCTGTAGAGAGAAGAAGGGGGAAAGGTGGTGATAAGGGGCTTGGTGGAGGAGAGTCAAGTGCAGCCCAGAGATGGGATGGAGGAATGAAGGAGAAAGAAGGAGTAGGAAGCCTTCCTCAACAAATCAGGAAGCTCTTCAGTAGGGCAGAACATACAGAAAGAGTACAAAACTGAGGTCCTGGGGCAGGTTTTTTGCTAACTTTACAAGCACGTCTGGACAGAAAGTAAAAGAAAAGGAACAACATTTCTCTAGAAGAGCCACCCATTCTGCTTCTGCTTTGGCTCCTGACTTGTGTGGTTTATATCCAATCCAATATTTGTTGTTCAGTAAAGAGTTGTTTCTTCCATGCAAAAACTGGAGAAAAACTAGATCCCAGCAGCTGCCTCAGTCCCTCCAGCCTGCAGTGCTGGCCTGGGGAGGGGTAAGGCAGCCACCGCTTTGGAGCTGGGATCTCTGCGATAGGAAGGGGAGAAGAGAAGCTGCATTCTCTGCTTAGCAGCAAACAAAAATCCTAATGATTTTAGGGGAATTTCACTTGCTTCTGGTAGCAATAACCTGCTCCTGAAAAAACAGTTTTGAGTGATCTAAATCTAGCAAATCATTTGGTCGTTTTCGTCCTGAGTGGGGGGCCTGTCAGGTGGGAATCGGACTAGACATAGATACCAGCAGAAAATGATTCCAGTTTGGTGGCTTCAGCCATGCATGTTTTTAGATGTGTATCCTCTTTCCAGCATTGAAACCCCTGTTTTATTACATGTTATCCCAAAAGTTTTCTAGCACAAGGTTCCGTACCCGCTCCTTTTTCTTCGCGGGTTTTAATAGCTAAAGGAGATTTTCAATGCTTATTTAGTAATAGTGTCATTTCAGGTTTCTGAATTTGCTTTGATCATTCCCCTATTTTTTTTTTGCTACTTGCAGATCTGTGTATTAAGAAAGCTGCAAAAAAGCAATAAAAAGCCTTTGACTGTTGTGTGAGAATGCTACTGTCTCAAGGAAAGTTAATCCTATTCAATGGAAGTCCCCAGCCTATACAATTAATTTCTTCACAGGGTGCTTTCTTCCATTCTCTATTCAGAAAAAAACCTAATTAAACCCCCTCATTGATCACTTGTGTTAACATGTGCCTATGTGAAAGTGCTGTATTAAGCAAAGAGGAGCTTAAATCCATATAATCTTGTGCAGCTTGAGTAATGTACACAGGCTGAATACCAAAACCACCCAATTTAGATTGAAATAGCATGAAAGGCTGGACAACACCAAAAGCATCTAGAAGAAATACGAAGACTGCCTCTTTCTTTTCCTGTTTGCGTGCAGGTATGGAAGGGATGTGTAAAAAAATACATTGCATTTCAGAGCGAAGGTGGCAGCAGGGAGGTAGGTACAGCCACTTAACTGGGCTGATCTCACCAGGGCTGATGCATTACTCGCCTGCCACGCAGAAACCTCAAAAGGGAAGCAGGGGGAAGAGGAGCGCAGACAAGCTCCCGTTACTCTAAGAAGCAAAGCATGCCCCAGGCTTGCTTTCATCTGTGTACTCTTTCAGTGATATTTAATACTGATCTAACCTGTAAAATGTTTGTTGAAAAAGGGGTTTTTAAAGACTACATAGGGCTACCATTGGGTGACTGTGCTGTGGTCGCATCGTGACTAACTGGAGGTTTTTGAAGTGCAATTTCTTTGGCATTCTNTTTGCTTGAAAGCCTATCGGATCTTCTGGAAAAAAAACAATTTTATTGTTAAGTAGTAACTGAAAAAAATAACATCTGTGGTTTGCAGAGTGGTATGCAGAGGAGAAAGGGTGAGGTTAGCTTTTAACGTCTGCTGAACTAAGCAGGTGTTAAAATACAAGATTACAGGAAAACGTAAAGGGTTATGTAAAATGCAAACAGTTAGTCCCTTAATAAGTCTAGTCTGAGTCTTCACTGCAGAGTAGCTGCATTACCTGACAAGAAAGCCCTAGGGAGTCTCAGGCCTTGAGGGAAACAAAATGCTGCATTTGACCTTTTTACTCTGTGGGAGTTTTAGGAGTTCCCTAAGTGGGCTGATGACAGAGAGAGAGGTATTTTGTTTTCTGTCTCTTTGTTTAAACAATTACCGTATTTATTTAGTTACTCCACAGATAAATGTAGGAAAATAACTTTGTGATAAAAGCTGACGTTCTACAGACTTCCAGGCTGCAGGGTGATCCGTAACTGTTGTCAATACCTTGAAAATTATATTTGCATTCACTTGTGCAGCAAAAGCCTGGGCTGCTGTCATTAGGCTGAGCAGCCAGTCCTGTAGCGGTGGTGCTGTCAAGTGTAGCGGAACAAATTCCTTCCCAGCAATGATAAAAATGCAAGATAAAATAGGCAATTTGTTGCATTCAACTTGAACACCACACAGACCCTTGAAAATGTTCCCGTATGGGTATTTTGGTATTCAGGTGTACACAGACTGCGGGACAGGCAATTCATCTAAAAACACCTCTGCAAAATTGTCAAGCCTGTCCGTCCTGTGCAAAGCTTCTGTCCATACTGGAGGCAAACATTACAGTGGGGAAAGTTGTGACATTTAACTGCAGGGAGACAGATTAATAGGAGAAAACTCAAGGGAAAGGAGGAAGTCTTGTCCTCCCAAAGAATTAGGAGTGGTGATACCTCCCTTTTTCCCCCAGATGAAGGTCAGCCTTGGCAGGTCACAGCCTGACTATTCCCAACCCTGAGGCAGTAGAAAGGATGCACGTGTAAGGCCTTCATTTTCGTGCCCTGCTTCACACAGGCAGTCTGCACTTTTCCTAACAAAGAGCCAGGGACCAAGATGAGTAGCAGGATTTGCTTTGCCAGAACAGACCTCGAGCTATTCCAGCTTGGAGGTGTGCACAGTACATGCTGTCCAGGAAGGCTGACACACACTGATCAGGGTATTCACCTTTGAATTGCACCAGGATAAGCATTTACATAAATGAAAAGTGAGAAGAAAGTGGTATAAAGCTTTACCAACTCGGGAGGAGAGCACTGTTCTGCACAGCTTTACAAAGCAGCAGCAGATCAAACATACCTTACCCACTCGAGCACCATAGGCAGGATTTGTCATTACACCTGCGTAACTGGATTGAAGTCGGTGGTATAAATCTGATCTAATGAAATGGAAAATCAGAATTTTATTTCTAGCAGTGCCGTTAATGGCAGCGTGTCTCCATCCTGCCTGCTAGTACAACCTATGACTACAAGTGCCAGTTTTCTATTCAGTGGTTATGAAGTGCTTTAAGAGTCTCAGAGGGAAGGCATTATAGACAAATAAGTTTCTTCCTGTTGCTATCTAACCAGGCAGCTATTCCAGTCTGTTGACTGTTTGATATTTCTCTGCAGTGCCTTCTGCAGCTTTCAAATAACGGAAGCACTAGCAGCTTGAACTCCTGTCCTGGTGCTTATGAGAGAGCCCTGTAGCAAAAAGGTGTTGGGAATACACAATCGTGCCCTGGCTTTGTGTTAAAGAGAAACCCCAGAGTACACAGTTATATGTGTAGATTAGTACTTTTCAATAACTTCCTTGTTCGCTTCTTGAACGACCTAGCCTTTTGCCTTCTAATAGGCTAATTTTATTTATTTTTGTAAAAGAGAAGCCTTAGCAAATACAGTTTCCTTCAGTCCTGGTGCTGACTCTGAATGCACTGAATGTATGTAAGCTGCAATGTTAGGGGGGTTGTGCTTCCTGTGATTTAAAGTCTGAGTATTAAAAAAAAAAGCATATACACATGCATAAAGCATGAATTTGTATGCTCACGAATGCACAAGTGCATCACATTTTCATACAACGAGTACTTCTGTAATTGTAAGGTATGTGCAATCAAATCCCTGTTTATTCATCTGTCCTCAGAAAGAGACACCTTCTGGGAAATCGGGTGTCCCAAGGATGGGTGGTCAGCACTGCCTGAAAACCAGAGTTATCCTTGGTGGCTCAAGCTGAGCACTTGAACACTGAGGTACTAAAAATAATTTTAAAACCACTTTTTAAAATTGTCATTTTTTTACATCAAACTAACTACTCCCTGGAGCAAGGGCACTTACACTGAGTGAACTTTAAGAAAGAAAGCTTGACTGCAACTATTTGTTATTATTTCCCAGTGCCCTTTCTAACCTGACCTGGACAAAAGTTCAAGTTAAGCATTACAGTAAATTAAAGATTTGCCAAGCCCAAAACATAATGCTTACTTCATAAATGAAAATGGTATAAAAAGCATACTTTAATGCCTTAATGTCTGTTGTTCAAATCCTAAATTAAGAAAAAACGATGTGAGAGGAGAAAGCTGCATGATAGAAAGCTGTTATGAAATGTTAATGGTCACTAAGCAGCTGGAGACTGAAACTCTGGAGTAGGGCCTCCTGGTGCCGGGGATCTCGGCTGCCGTTCACTCACTCACGTAGCGGATGTTGTCATTGCCATTGAGACTCCAGAGCTATGTAGAGATGGTGTATTTACTTTGTTTTGTCCTTAGTGTATCACTGGCTTGATTTATAAATTAAGTGGCGGAATAAAACACAGGTCTACACCACTGGTAAATTAAATGGCAGAATAAAACACAGGTCCTAGCTGCTCTTTCCCTGATCCTCCTTTTCCAGTGCTCTTCTCAAGGCAGTTTTAACTGAATAAAATGACTCAACTCCTGTCAGCTGGAATAATTCCCACCAACATTTCTGTCACATTTAAAGATTTGCTTAAAAAAGTATTTGCAAAATAGAGCAAAATCATTCCACCATTCTTTGTGGTTATTATTCATAGAGCTATTAATTATTACCTAAGGCATACAGATACAGCATATAAACAATTGCAACATATGAAAGACAAACTTTGCAGAATCTGTTATTTCACCATGATTACAAAACAACAAATCTGCAAAAGAATACCTGCCAGGAACAGAGTTACTGGCAAGGGAATAATTGTGCTGGAAGAGAAACTGCCTCATTCATAAAAATACAAGCTAATAAACGTTCCTCTGTTATTTAACATCCCCCCCCTCCCGCCCTTTTAGAGCAGAAACAGACAGTGACTTACTCTTTCTCCGGATGCCGGAGGATGGGTTCGTCACCGCCTGGCTTCCCACTTGGCCAAGCTTGCTGAGGCAGGGATGCTCGGCTGCGGCTGGGAGCAGGGTCAGCCTGCGGGGCAGGCGGCAATGCCTCCTCTCCCACTCGCTGCTCCTCTTTTATGTTTTCGTGGGCCGGCGACCCATGCCGTTCCCCTGACAACTGGGAGAGCAGTCCAAGGTCTACCCCTATCATTAACACCATCGCAGGAGGATTCCCACCTGTCTTTATTACCTCTGCTCCCATGCTGTCAGGTGTGCTGTTGTACACAAAGGGCTCGCCTGGAAATGCTTAGAGGTGACTGACGGCCTCCCTGTTTGCTCTAGGAGGGGAGCTGGGGTATAGCTGAGCAGTGGGAGCTGGTGACCCATGTTCGCAGGGGGATGGCCAGCCTGGTGCTCAGGGAGGGAGATGGGACCTCCGGTGTGCTGTGCTCCCCTCCTGGCACTGCAATGGCCCTCCACTTAGGGAGCCCCATGACCGTCCCCATGGGACATATTCTGCTCTGCCCGCTTTCCACGGGCTTTGCGTGTAGGTTTAAAACAGAAAAACCCCGGGTCGGGTTTGAAAGCCTACTCGCCCAACTGGAAGGAGTAACCGGACATTTTCAGTCACAACTTAGCGGAGGCACAACATGGCTCTCAACCACGGCTCGAAAGCTGTGGATTCTTCTCCATGATCCAGCATGGAAAACATCATCTTTGTGGCATGTTTTACAATGCTATTGCTGCAGGAGAGTACCTACCGAAAGCTAGAATCTCTACAGCTAGCCTGGTACTAACTAGGGGGATTATTTGTAAGGACAGGCCAGTCATAAGCAGCTTCACAAGGAAATGCAGTAGGAGCATCCTAAAAAAACCATGAGGCAACATGCTGCAGGGCAAAGGTACTCTGGCAGGGCACCTGTGGGGAATGAAGAGTAAGAATTGCTGTGATTCAAATGAAAAGATATTTGCTGCTTTTTCAAAAACAACGCCTAGCCTTTAGATGCCCAGGAGCCCTCTGGGAACTGCTGATGCTCTTACCTCAGTAAGGGCATTTGGCCAAAGCCAGGAGTTAGAGTGTCATTTAGGCTCAATTCAGAGAAGTATTTGGGCATTTTATTGTCACTGAAACCAACAGAAGTTAGACGCTAAAATGCTGCTGTGATTCAAGCCCTACCTACTCATTTACGAGATGTATTGCATATGGAAATGGAAAAAAATCCAACCAATTATACTATAGATATTTCAGGCAAGTTGTCTGATTTGTGAATTTGGGATTTTTTTCCTGGAAGAGCTGGTTCCTGAGAGACTTCAGTCCCCCGTCGCCTTTATTCAGAATGGAAGGAGCAGTATTTCGCTCTCTGCCCATCAGAAGTCCATTCAGATGCCTGAATTCCCAAGATGCCCATTCAGCTCCTGAAGGACAGGTGCTCTGGGGAACTCTGTTTTGTAATAAATGCATGGGCTGTGCTTCAGGCAAACATGAGGAGCGCATAGCATCCGTTCACTAGAGTACTTCTCTGTTGTTAATGTTACACAATAAGAGACACTTTGCATTACTTATATCACACGTAAGGTAGTGGCAAATTTGCCTCTGTATACACTTATCAGAAAGTCTGTTTTATTTCAGCATAAACTCCACTTTAAACCCATTTTGCCCTTCTTGGATGCATCTAATAGGGGAAGACCTTCATTCCCTCTTTGCTCCAAACCATCCTTAGCTTTATGTTTTCCTTTAGGGCTAACGCAAAGTGCCTTTGTTTCTGGTAATTTCAGTCTTCCATGGGTCTGTTGGGTGTTGTCAAGTAATTTAAGAAAGGGTCCGGCTGGCAGCCAGCTCAATAGCCCTGCTGTGGAAACTGAGCGAACCTGGGTTTGACACCTGTATGCACCTCCACTCCAAGGACCTGTTACCAACAGGTTCGGAGCAACTCTGAATGAACATCCTCAAAAGAGAGCATTATTTGCCTTTGTCATTCAACAGCACAAAACATGAGAAAAGGGTAAACCAATAAAGGGTCTTCCCTTAACCAGACTGTAATATTTTCTTGCAAAATATTATCAGCTGGCACAAGCAGTATAGAAGAAAATGGCAGGTTGTTAAGGCTGGCTCATCCTTCCTTTGTGCAGGGCTGAGCTGTCGCTGGGGCAAATGGAGAGAGTTTGAAATTGAGTTACTGCTAGCTTCTTGCTCTTCCACCTTGACACACCACGTTGCTTGCTTATGTTGCTACTGCCGTGTTGTGGCACAAGGAAAGAAAGGTCCTTCCGTTGATGTGCCTCACTGTGAAAATATAAGATGCTGTCAATTGTAAAAAACATGGTTTTTTAAAGGTTATTAGGTTTTCCTCGTGTTTATTGTTTGTTGGTTTCATATACACTACAAAATATCCATGCCATTCATGCTAACTGTGAAATACAGTTATTTTTTTCTGCTCTAGTGATTTCTAAAGAAATTTTGTGTTGCAATGACCAAGAATTTAATGTTCAAGAAAAACAGGATGAGGCCCACAGTCTTACAAGTGATTTCATCTTGCTGCTGAGAACTTGTGGGCAATGTGTTTATTAGACATCACTTGCATAGAGGTTGATGTTGCAACTTCACATTATAGGTGGGAGCAATGGGAAGCTCTGGTCAGGACTCATTTGTCTCTCACACGCTTGTGTCTGCACACATGATTTTTGACATTTTGAAAAAGCTTGCTCGTCTTCTTCGCACGCAGCTATGCAGGCAATGAGGTACAGAGCCAGCTTTTGCATCCCCAGCTCTTCAGCCGTTACCGCTCAGGAGGGTACTGTCAGGTAGGCAGTTTCACAGAGTCCCACAGTCACTCAGCTGGAAGGGCCCTCAGGAGATCTCTGATCCAACCTCTTGCCCAGAGAAGGGCCTGCTCTGGCATCAGACCAGGCTCCTCAGAGCTTTCTCCAGTTAGGTCTTGAAAACCTCCAAGGATGGAGCCTGCACAACCCCTCTGGGGAGCCTGTTCCGGTGTTTGAGATTTTTTTTTCCTTGCATCAAGTTGGATCCTCCTGTATTTCCCACTGTCTCTTGTTCTCCAATTGTGCACCTCGGTAACAAGCCTAGCTCTATCTTTTTGATGACTTCCCGAGAGATATGGGGAGATGGCTGTTAGGTCCCCCCACAGCCTTCTTTTCTCAAGGCTGAACAAGCCCCATTCCCTCTGCCTCTCCTCATAGGACAAGTCCTCCAGCCTTGACCATTCTGGTGGCCCTCTCCTGTCCTTTCTCCAGTTTGTCGATGTCTTTCTTGTACAGCGAATCCCCAAACTACAAGCATTACTCCAGATGCAGTCTAACAAGTGCCAAGCAAATGGAGAAAATCCCTTCCCTTGATCTGCTGGCTGTGCTCCTGCTCAAACAGCCCAGGATGCTGATGGCCCTCTCTGCTGCTGGGGCAGGCTGCTGGCCCATGCTCAGCTTGCTGTCAGCCCAGACCCCCAGGGCCTTTTCTGCAGAGCTGTCCCCAGCCAGTCAGTCCCCAGCCCTTACCATTGGAAGGGGCTATTGCTTCCCAGGTGCAGGATTGGGTAATTGTCCTTGTTGGATTTCTTGAGGTTCCTGTCAGCCTTTCTTGCAGCCTGTTGAGGTCCCTCTGAGTGACAGCCCTGCCCTTGAGCATATCGACTCATCCGCCCAGTTTGGTATTGAACTATTCACCCCAGTCTTTGAGCTCAGCACAGTATTTGTTTGCCTCAGGTTGCTGTATAGCTTTAGCTCTGGAAATATTGCCAAACCCAAGCGTCTTGACGACGCGGTGAAACAAACTGCGGGTAGCTTCAGGTCTATGCTAAAAATGCTGAGAATTTCTATGAAGTGAGGTTTCAGTACCTGGCTATAGCTACACAGGGGAGATAGCTTTCCAAGTCTGTGGTTTCCCTCAAGAGACCCTTCTTACCAGCTGCTTATCTAGCAGGGGGAGAGGGAGGTGGCGAGACGGTGTCTGCAGGATGGCTCCGTGCAAAGTGCACGGCTGCCATCCTGTGGCACGCAGCCCACCCGTGGGCTGCTGCAGGGCACAAGCCGGGTCTCCAACATCTACTAGTACCAGTCATTAATATCTGAGCTGGAGTAACAGCTTCTGAGCCCAACTAACATCACACTGCTACTTATACAAGCTGCTGTACAAAACGAGAGGAGGCCTCTGGCCTGAAGGGTCCAGAAAGAAACAGGGACCCACGAGCAGGGCTCCTGAAGTCATGCAGTGGAATGGAGGGGAAACTGTGGGGGCTCTGCCGTTTAAATGACAGCACCTTTTCCTTCATGTTTGCCTGGAGTATAATCCTTGTCGTCAAGCCTTTCCTGCCCACACGGAAGAAGAGTCTCACTATTCCAACTAAGTCTCTGAACTATGTAAAAACTAAAAAAAAAAACAACAAACCTGGTCAAGAGTTCATTGTTTCAGTCGTACCTCCTGCTCCACAGAGGTTGCCCACATTGCTGTGCTCTAGCTGTGGATGGTTTAGCTGGCTTTCCTGGACACATTAAAATTAATCACAGAAACCCAGAAAGGCAGAACTTGAAGAGGTCTGAAAACCTTGTATACTCCATTCCCTAGGCTGTAAAGCAACTTCAGATCATCTTTTTAAAATCTCCACTTAAAAAGATTCCAATGCCTTCCTGTTTAACTTGTTTCAGTATTTAATCAAACTTAGCATTAGGAAGTTTTCCTGAATATATAACCTGTAAATAAAGTAAATTGTTTTTTCCCCTCACTCTCGCGGGACCACATATTTTAAAAATAAATTTTAAATGGTCATTTGGAGTCTTCCCTTTTCTAGAACAAACAGCTCTGTCACCTTGTGCTCCTAAGCCGAGTTTCTAGACTTGATTTTGCCAAGATGATGGCTGAAATCTAGCCCAACCTTTAGCCTTCCTTAAGCCTTTTCCCTCTGACTCCCTGCATCTAGCAGGGTCACCGCAGCAGGACCATGCCCTCTTTTCTACCTGCAGGTAGCCCTCTGCTCAGCCGAGGGGCTACCACGAGCAACCACCAACCCCCATAGTACCACAGGCCATTAGACAGCAATTTCTTCTTCTCTTAATTCATAAGTTACTTCCCTGAGGACCAGATTCTGCAACATACCAGGCACTCCCAATCCCTGTCATTTCAGCTCTCACAACACTGCCGGATCAGACTCTAAACCTCTAATGGGCTCAGAGCCAGGCTGAGGGATGGATATCAGCCTTGCCTGGGTTCAGCTCTGTTTTGCAGATTCATGTGAGCCATGTGGCTTTTGTCCAGCAGTGCTCCTGCTTAAGTCCAGCATCTCTCGGTGTGTCATCACGGGGAACGGTACATGTTCCCATCTGTGTGCAAAGTGGACTGCTACAAAAGCACTCGCATAAGATGACTGATACCTTTTGCCATTTGTCTTTGAAGGAAAAGAAATACACCTGTTGGCTGTTCTGTGTATGTGCATATGTGTGCATATATATAGCTTCTTGAATCAGGAAATTAATTCTGAGTTTCAGCGTTCCTCCAGGGAGAATGTGAAGGCTTGAGATTGGGGTGCTTTTTCTCCTTGTCCTGTGCATTCTTCTCCTGTGAATGTGAAGAGATATCCTATAGTGCATCAGAAATGCTACAGCCTTAGGTCAAGAAAAATAAGCAGTAATTCTGCAAGAGGCTAAGTAGCAGAGAGGTTTTACGGAACAGAGCGTACATCCCACAGTATGGAACAGTATAATATCCCATATGCTGACATAGGGTAATAATAAACACATATGTTATGTATATACATACTACAGCAGTATTAAAACCATGTGAACTGAATGATGATTGGGCGTGATAAATCGATGCTTGCTTCTGAGTTGACTAGGGTTAACCATTAGGGTTGGTAGTCACTTGCTCAGTGTCATCCATAAAGTGAACTGAATGTTTTGTCCTGTTGTCAAGGGACAAACATTTCTAAACAAACACCAAAACCTCACTTTGGATAAACATTTCTAAGCAAACACCAAAACCCCACTTCCACGCTTGGCAGCAACCAGTGCTCGTCTGAACCCACAGGCCAAGGACTGTGTACACAGAAGTGAGATCATCTCTCCAGCTAAGGCTTGAGAAACCTGATGAAAAACAAGGAATTAGCTGTACTGACAGCCAGATTATTTCAGAGGGCTTTACTTGGTTTCTTCTCAGAAGGAAGCCAAAATAAAGTGCCTAGCCCAAAATGTGGAGCCCACCCGACATAATGTTCTGTCTTGAGCATAGCCATGCTTGCTCCTACCGCTCTACTTACAGTACAAGCAATTTTACAGCACAGGAAGGTCTCGTCTCAACAAAAATAAATCTACTCCTGTTAAAAACACTTGCTTTGAAGACCTTATACTGACTTCATCCAATCCAGCAGGTGTTTTTGAGGAGTATAATTCTGCAGGCCACTTAATTGTATTTTCTCGTTGCACGCCATAGAAAAAAAGATACCATTTTAACATTGTTTGAAAAAGCTGAGCAGCATGGACCTCACCCATGACGAACGGTCATTATTCTGCTGGCACTAATATCTAGGTCTGGGCTTACATTACACAGAGTGACTGCAATCTTGTTTGTGTTAGGAACTATATGTCATGGCTTTCTTGTTGGCTTGCAGTTGGTCACGTCCAGCAGTCCCCAGAGGAACTGTGCCGTCAGTCATGGCCATAGTTTTTGTTGTGGAGACAGTCATCTACTAACAGCTGGACTAAAACCTCCGGCTGATTTCACGTACGGCACCGTTCAGGTGCTTGGTGGTTATGCCTAGATTTTGGCTGACGTGTGGCTCTACTGATCTTGGCGTTGTGAACATCATTGCAGCTGAGCAGCTGGGTACAGATTCCCAATAAAGCTCAGCTCTCCCCATCTCCCACTGAATGCAGCAGCTTAGAGATCGTTAAGAAAACCAGACTGCTGGTGTTCAGTGATGTGCCAGGCCAACCGTGCTGTTTCTCCGTGTCCTTTGACAGCAAGAAGCTCTCATCTGCCAGCTGGAGCCACTGATCTCTGAGGGGAGGAGAGGGACTGGGCCCTTCTCTTCCTCAGAGAGATGCAACCTGTAGCAGGTCCATGAAACTGAGCCAGTGTGCAGTTGAGGTACAGGCTGAATTTCCCATCTCGTCAACCTTTCCTTTTTATTCCGCTTCTTCTAGTGCACCCACTACCCCCTCGGGCAGTCTCTGAGCCAATTCTACAACAATAAATATAGAAAATAACAAACCGTGTCTACTAATCAACAACCTCTTTGATCTTTAGGGAAGCAGGTTGCTAGCTTATCTTGCCAGTCCAAAAGCTCCGGAGGGGCAGGAGAAGCTCAGGTGTTGCAGGCACGTCTCTGTGGTCCTCCTCAGGCAACAGAGAGGTTGCCCTGCCGCTGTGCCAAGCTGTACTGGGGGGGCGTGAGGCGGAAGGGGGAAGGACAGAGGACAGAAAGCATACTGCCAAATTTCAGTTTGCAGCTGGCTTTTGTTTAGCTGCCTCAGGGTGAGGGCAGTGAGAACTTGTACCTGCCTGCAAAATGCTGTGTAGACGTACCTGCGGTTTGAAAAACCTGCCTAAATTGACGTGGCAGACGTTGCAAAGATCTAAGCAGCAAATTAAGGCATTAGTGTCAACAGAGGGATTTCCAGTACTGTAGGAGGGATTTATCTTCTACGTAAACAAAACACGGACGCGAGAGCAAAGCTGAGGGCGAAAGCGGTCAAAAACTACGGTTTGCCAAAAGCCCCTAGCCAGGCTGCTGTTTTCAGAGTTCATTTATGCCGCAGCCTGCCTGCACGCAAGGATAACAAGCAACAGCAGCTAAAAATACTCCGGCCAGAATTCATCCGCCCAAGGTGGGCACCAAAACAAGCCCCTGCGTGCTGGGGGCGGGGGGAGCGGAGAGAGAGAGAGGGACACGGGCGGTGAAGTAGCGACCGGGAGCCACCGGGGGGTGGTGTTGCCTCTCCCGCCGGCGGCGGCCCCGGGACGGGCCCG
>WAAD01033766.1:33399-85899 GCA_013389945.1 Fregata magnificens
CCCCCCCAGCGTTTTCCGTCGCAAACCTGCCCTTCCTGGCCGAAAGGCAAGGTCAGCTCCCTGGCTGGTATTGATCAGGTTATGTTATAGATTCCATCTCTCCAACTTAATGAGCAATTTGAGGCAGTGAACCTTGGGCAGCGGCATTGCTGCATCATTTGCAATGCCGAAACTACTTCTTTTGCTCACACCGCAGGCTGTGGAGGACACGAATTCGTGGCACGCCTGCCCCGTGCCGTGCACCACGCCGGCTAAAGCAGCTCCCAGGCAGGAGGAAGACCCCCAGCAGCACAGAGCGAGCATAACTGCTCTCCTCCAGCTCGGCCCCCCTGGCCAGGAGGGGACACAGATGGCTGGGGAGAAACCAGAGACGGCTTGAGTTTTCCTTGTTCTGCCTGTGCTTGGGATTTCCCTTCAGCCCTCGCTGCTGTCCCCAGGCGGCTCTGGTTGCCTGCCGCAGGCAGGTCTGGGGCACAGCTCTTTGTCATCGCAAACCGGCAGGCACCGGAGGGGCCTGTGTCAATGAGGACGGATGCTCCAGGAGCCCAGGGCAACTGCTGGCCTCCCTCGGGGCAGATCCTCGCTGGAGCCTCCCTGGGCATGGAGCTGGACGTGGTCGTGGGGGGAACAGGACAGGGCACCGGGGGTAAGCACTGCTGATGCATTCCTGGGAGCTTTGGGTCCAGGCTACTGAGCCACCGGTGTCTGTGGCTGTCACAGCTCTGGCAGGGGTGCCTTGCCTGGGATTCGATGTGCCTGTTTCCAGCTAAATGCTGCGAGGGGTTCCTGAGCAATACCCCTCCCCAGGTGCCCAGCTGCCATTCCCGCAGCCAAGGGCAGAGCAGCTGGCGGGACCTCCGTACTCTGAGCAACTCCCTGCTTCAAACTGCCTGGGGTGTGCGTCATGTTGACCATTAGGCTGCACTGCCGATCACGTGTCTTTTCCTTCCCTCCTCTCTCCTGTTTTTTTTTTCCAAGGAACAGGGAGGTTTGTGAAGCTGGGGAGAGCTTACGTATTAGGTCTGGGCAAGGGTAATTTTTATGGGGGGGATGGAGGGAGGGAATCCTATTGCCTGGCTCCCTGCCAGAGCCTTTGGAATTACTCTCCTAACAGCCTGGTTGAGGGAAGATGCTGGCTTGGTTTGTATGCTTGAAAGTAACAGGGAATGAAAATAAAAGCAGGATTTATATTAAAGATGCAATGGAAGGGTGTTATGTCTCGGTCAGGAAAACAAAGCAGAAGGTGCTTAAGACTCAGCGGTTTCAGTGGGAGTTAAGAAGTTGGCTTAAGCAAGAGCAAGATATTCCTGACTGCATTTTGACCATATGCTCATGGGAAAGTTCATGGCCCCTCAGAAGCAGCGATGCTAGTAGAAAGCGAATAGTTTTCATTGCCGTTAAAATGCCTTACAAAAAAATCTGATCAAAAACAGGCTTAACGACCAAAACTGTGTCACTCTTACATACACTTATCTGCCAGTTTTTTGAGGCCATGTCTGCTCATCCTTAGTTTTCCTAAAGTGCCCCAAGTTCACCTCTAGAGTAATAAATCTCATTACTGATGCTCTGAGTTTCCTTTTAGTACATTTCTGTGTTTGAAGTGGAACACTGGAAACAATCGTATCTTTACTGATGATCAGCGTCTAATCATTTTTAAATGTTGATGCAGTGCACTTGCACCAAGTATCATGCAGGATTTCTATAATGTGTCCTTCCCTTTGTGTTACACCTTTATCTCATTACCCAAGGTAGGAATGGCATTTAAGTAGAGGACATTTATTTCTTGCTGAGGAGAAGTGCCTCTTGTTTCCTATGTAAAATGTCCCTATGTAGGATCCTCCAGATTAATTGCTTTTCCCGTATCCACTGACCATCACAAAACAAGGCACCATCCAGTGAAAAGGATAGCTCCGAACACAAAATGAAGGAAAGAAGCCTTACAGTAGAGCTTTTAATATCCCAGTCCTACCGAACAATTTGTTCAGACATCATTCAGGCCTCTGTATCAGATGAGGCAAGTGTGGCTGAATGAACTCGGTACCAGCAAACTTCCACTTAATCCTTATCCTTTTACAGGAGGCAAAAGGGCTCTCGTTAACTTTGTGTAATCAGGCTCTGAATGAGCAGGCAGAGGAAAGAGGTGCGAAACATTCGGTGAAGCAGAGCCTCTGGCAAGCTTCATCTCCTCTGACCTCTGTCTGCTCCTACGACATAGCCAGCAGCAAACACTGGAGGCAAAGGCTTGAAACTTGTTCTTAGTTTAAGTGTAATTTTTTCTGCATGTGACCATTCTTACACACTTAGAGAATAGGCTCAGGCCTATTACTGTTTATAGGATCCCAAATATGCTTCCAGCATTGATACCCAACTAAATAACAAATTCAGTCAGCAGGCTGGCTTTCCCCTCAGCACTCCTAATAACCCTCCTGCCTACCAGGCTTCTGGTACACCCGGGACAAAAAATAAGGTGCTCAAATACAGACTGAGGATGTGAAAGCTAACATGTTTCATGGAGCAGGTGGATCTTCAGAGCGCAGGAAGCTTCCTGGCTAAAAGGACCTCACCTCTGTGCTTTACTCCTGGAAGTTAGAGGGCAACAGCTGACCAGTTCTGGAGAACAATTCATTTTACAGAATTAAGAAACCACAGTAAATGAATACAAACATTTTACAAACATGGGATTTTATTCACGCAGCCTGTCGAGAGTAAAATCACTAAAAAGCCCTGAAAAAAATCAAGACTAAACATGATACTGACTTTATTACAATTACTGCAGTCAAGTGTGGAGACACACATGACTCCTAATGCTGTTGCTACTCTAATGTCATATCAATTCTTTGAACTTCATACAGCCTTCATCAGCTCAGTTATTAATATGAAAACAACTTTTCCATTTCGTTCCTTCAGCTTAATTTCATGGGTTTTTGAGGACTTTTCTCCTTTCTAGGATGAAATCTCATCTTTTCCCTATTTACTTGGCAGGAATAGATCCCTACACGGTAATAGGGATTGTCTCAAAAACAGTGAACTGTGAGGATTTGGGAAGAAATGTGAGAAATTTTAGTTAGGATGGTGCTCAAATTTGTTAATTCTTTCAAATTATTTCCTAGGAAGTATATACATAACTGTATTTGTATAAATCTCTTTAGGTTGGTTTATATTATCTTAGATTGTCATCTTTCGAGAGGCAACAGCCCCTTGCATTTTTACTTGGCAAGCTGTCTGTTTAAAGGTGACTCCTTTAGCTAAAGTTTACTGTCCTGATAGTTATTTTGCTATGAGATGGTATACTGGCCCTAAGCCCATCTGCAGTTATTTCTCTGAAGTCATGAGAAATCTATTTAACTTCGTATTGTGATGCCTGCAAACTTTTGGGATCCTTATAGCTCGAGACCGTCATTGACCACATATTTCATTGTCTTATCCTTTTCTGGTTGAACCTTCCTGAGTGTCCGCCATGGCTAAGCTCCCCTGGGGGCTCTGCACTTGGATTTCCCCTCGCCAGCACTTCTGGCCTGTACAGCAAAACGATGCCTGGGCAAAGGCACCAACGAGGAGATTTCACAGGGATGTCACGGGCATTACAGAGGGTGAGAGAAGAGCGTAGGGAATGGGGCCCATCATCACAAGGAAAACAGCTACTTTCCTCTTAGGATGCACTATATCTTATGGTCTAGTCTTAAGGCTAGTGAGGCACCCTAGGCATTGCAGGAGCTCAAGGACAGCAAAGGAAACAGAGGAAGGGGAGACAAATAAGTATTTCAGGGGGCTGCAGACAATATTTGACCCTCTGCAGACAGCAGGTACAAAGGACCGTGAAGTGAGCCCCTTCTTTGGCAACAAGGGCGCTGTCTGCCCGATGGCAGCTGTGTCCTTGGTCACTCAGGTCAGGAGGGAGTCGGAGGAGTCAATGCGGTCGAGTTGCCTTATATTGACAACACTGAAGGAAGGAGAACAGGAATAGTGTGGTCCAGGGTTTATGTGATACCATTAGGTAGGCCAACATGCAAGTGCCAGGACAGCCTGTTTTGCGATGGTGCAAATGCATATGGGATTGCTTGAGTCAAGTGCACGAAGCTTGTGTTTCAGACACACCTTTTCAGCACATGTTACTGGCTGACTTGGGCAGGCTGGCTGCAGTGAATCGCGTCCCATCCCCAACCCAAACCTCTTTCAGTGCGTAGGAAGCTTGGGTGCCTAGCTGAGCAGTGGGGATTTTATGTCAGGACCCAGGCGTCAAAGGGTTAGGTGTTGAGTTGATGGATGTCATAGCTCTGAAGGATTTGGCCTCTGGCACCTAGATGGGTGATGCTTCTGCATTTGCTTGTGCTGGAAATAGTTACTAGAATAAACACTGCTTAGCTTGAGAACTGAGATCACAAGCCATACTCATGTGGCTGGAAGTACGTGCCATACGATATTTCTATACGCCATTGGAATAAGGCTTGATAACTCTTGATGATGTATACCAACTGATGTGGCTTTTAATGATACCACTTTCAAGAGAACTTGTTTTACCACTGGTTATTCTTACAAGTGATAAAGTCACAGGATGAAATCCTGCTTTACTTGAGTTGGTGAGGACTAAAACCACAAAGAGATTTAAAGCCAGTCCAATAATAGACCATAAGGTATATCAGGGCACAGAAAAGTGTCCTAGTGCTTCCAGCGAGTCCTATAATTGATAGTTACCATGAAGCTCAACAATTATCTAAAATGCTACCCTGAAAAATGAACATTTGGAAAGGCGCCAGATTGTGAACTCCAATGTTTATGATCAGACAACGCAGGCGATGCTTTCTTTTAGAAAGTGGGTACAATGAGAAACAAATGACAAAAGCATTTGATTTTATGTGTGTGGTCTTCATCAAATTAGCAAAAAATCCTCAGAGGGCAGGATGAGAGTTTGCAGGCATCATTAAAGAAATTTATTTTTAAAGGGACCTTGAAAGGGGGCTGTATGAATAGCTGGGGAAAAAAGTCTGATTGGATGGTATACAGACAAATTAGAGGAGTTACTACTAATTTTTGTTTTCGTCTTTGGTAACCAGTCCTAAGACACTGACATTTCCTAGAAAGAGTCATTACTGTGAAACCAAGATCTGTTTAAGAGAGTCCTAAGCGCACCATGCAAAAGTGGAGTCCCCACATGTTGCTGTTTACACATGGAAATTTGGGCCAGCACTAGGCCAGTGCCTTTATAGTGTTTTGAGGGTTTTTTTCCCTCCCTTTATGTGTAAAGTAGATTGGCTTAGTATATGCTATAATTCAAATTTTTCTTCTTTTCCTGAGGTAGGAGTAATCTGACACTGCGGCTGGTCCTTGCTTGTTTTTGTGTTACACTTTAAAGTTTTTTTGCACAAGCAGAGATGGTAAATACTGACAGACAAGTAAAAAAAGGATGCTAACAGGTGTTCTCTGTACAATGTGCTGCTCAGTGTTTTACGCTTAGCCAACTATACACGTGCTAGGACTTTTCTTTTTTAAAACTAAACCTAATTAGTCCACTTATTCTACATGCAGCAGGCATTTGAAGAAATATCTAATGAACATGTGATCAGCTCCGGTGCTGTAAATACAAATGAAAGGTCACAGGCAGAAGAGCTTCTGCTTGTGAAGTCTCCTGATTTAAAATGTGGCTCCCAGACTGATGATCACACTGATCTTTTACTCATCCTTCTGGATAGCAAATGCCTGCCCAAAGCAGCAGCAGCCAGTCAGATCTAGTGATCAGGTGAAGTGTCAATCTCACCACTCAAAATAAAAATGAAATTAAAAATTTTTTTCTGCCACAGTCTCCAGCCAAAAGCTCTTTTTGAAGAAAAGTAGCTCTCCAGAAAAAAAGATGACAGAGCAAAGGATGATTTTTCCAGTTTCAAAGTATATGGAAAATTGCAATGTTATACCCTTTTGTCGTCTAATTATGAGAAATAAAGGCTTCCCCGTTCTCCAGTTTTACATTTGCATTTATAATAGCATGTTGCCATGGCGAAATCTTATAATCCTTGACTTCCTTGATGCAAACACATCCTTATAGGAATATAAGAAAAAAAAAAAAAGCCAACCAAAACTGGCGGCGTCCAGGTTTTTTTTCTCTGCTGGCCAGAGTCCTCCCTGCCGGTAGGCAGCTTTGGGGGCAGCAATGGAGCCAGCAGCGTGGGTCCGGAGGCAGAGGCTGCCCGGGGCCGTTTCATCTCAGTGACACTCAGGGAGGGCGTCCCGTGCGGAGCACGCGGAGGTGGCGCGTCCTCGCCGGGGGGACAGAAGAGGGCTGGATATGTCAAACGGAATCAAGCCACAAAAAGCTGGAGAAGCTGCCTATTGTCCCCAGCTCGTGCTATTAAATGTGGGATTAAGGAGGAAACAGCCCCCCGGCTCATTGGGCCCATTCAAGAGGAGCTTGTTCCAAAATTTTTTGACAGGGGTGGCTTCTATTCAGAGCCCCAGCTGATATCACCAGCCACACAAAGGGGCTTTAGGGGGTTAATTAAAACCAGGTAATGGAAAGAATCGAGTACTGACACTTCACAAATGCCACCGTGGATCCAAAGCAAGAGAAAAGACATATGGTAGGAAGAGCAACCTCCCTGCTGCCACCAGCTCTCTTATGTTCAGCCAGTGATTGACACTTGATTATTTTTCGGGTGAAACTGAACATTAGCGGTTAGTTCCCATTCTTCTGCTGTGAAACGTGAGCAGGATTGGTTCACAGCCAGCAACGCAGGGACCAGCAGCCCCTACCAGCCTCAGAGAATCCCAGATGGTTCCCCCAAATACTCCCGTATGAATCTCGCTGCGCCTCCCTCGCGCTTATCTTCAGGTTACGAAGTGCTGCAGTCAGTGTTTCTCCCCTTGTCACTCCAGCGTGAAAGTATGCACCATGCCGCAAAACTAATGATGTGCTGGTTTCTGAACGCTCTGCTTGAAGCATACCCGGGACCCCGAGGCGTTTGCCACAGACCTGCGTGGCAGCCAGGGCGCTGGGGCAGAGCAGCAATTCATGGTGCTGGCGGGAACTGCTGTTGGAGTATATAAATGCGACCAATAATTATCTAGTTCTAGAACTTTCCAAAACGGAGTGAATGAAAAGTAAAAAATGCACACTTAGGACATCCACTAAATGTCATGAGCTTATGCCAGGGTTACCCAGTTGTGAACTCTCTGGGAAAACCAGCCAGAAGCATTTATCATTTATAATGGAAGATTGCGGATGTGTATTACTTAGGCATTTCTTTTATTAAATTTACTTCTGTTTTATTTGCTACAACCAAAGTACCTAAAATCAGAACAAAACACTTCTATCTAGCCTGAAGCAAAAGGTTTGGCTTTGAGGTTTGGTTTCTTTTTTTCTACCAATTTTTTTTAATTACTTTTGTGGAAATCCCCTTTTTTGATCCTCTACAGGGAACTGAGCTCTAGCTAGCACTAAATCAGCAGCCCCAAACTTTTCTGATAATGCCACTATTTACAGAGCGAGCGCTTTTTGTGATTTAACTGCTGAACAACATTGTATTTCAAGTGTGGTCTCAGCTCCTAAATTCAGAAGTGCTGCGCTAACTAGACATGAATATTACAGCCTGGAGAGAGGGGTCTATTCTAGAGGTATTGACAGATGGACAATTTGCTGTAAATCAACCTGGACCACTAACGTGCAGTACAACAGCTACTTCATGGCAATTTGTTTGCAAGTGGGCTATTACCCGGCAGTAAATGCGAAACAAATGTTCCTTCTCTTGAGGGAGCAGAAAGCTTCCTTCCTTCTCCCATGGGTTACCAGGGTAAGAGCATGGTTGCAAGCAGTTAATGCGAAAATGCGGAGACATAAACTGTCTTACCCGTGCACTCCAGTCCGCAGGGGGTGCAGTGGTACCACCAGTGGGCTGAAGTTGACTTTGGTGGATTGGGGTGCACAGAGCGTACCCCGCACATCGAGGATGCTGTGTGGTAAATCTAACCCTTGCACATCTCGCTGTCTTCCCTGCCCTTCAGAATGGGTTTGCCAGCACTTCCCTGTTTCACAGGTACGTGGTAAGGATAAATCAGTTCATGCCTGGAAACCATTCAAATATTAGAGCTGTGGGGGATGCTGGAGAAGAGGAGAGAGATGGGGCATGTTATTCCCAAAGACAGATAACCTTCTTTCCACAAAAGCATTTTATGTGCTTTATTTCTTAAATTTTGGGAAATTTTAATTGAATCTTAAATGTAAATTGTAACAAATATTGACCTGTCCTTTGCAAAATGGTAGGGAGCAAATGTTGCACGGTCCTGAAGGCAGAAACCTGTCCTGACAGTCTGCCTGCTACTGACCACACACACGGAGCAGCAACTGAAGCGCCTTGGCAGTCTGGGCAGCAAGCTGCTTTCAGCTTGAGGTGGAGGCTCCCTTTCCTCCCTGGAGGAAACACCCCAGTCCATCCCTGGGGCTTTTCCCTCCTGCTGGTCCCCCTCATTCCTCTTTTAGAAGAGGCTGTACTGCAGAGACCCAAACGCTACAAGTGTCCTGTTTGTCTCCTCTCCCACCCTTGCTTTCTCCCATCTTTTTAGAAAAGCAGAAGGAAAAGAAAAGCCTCAAGCCCGAACAAGGGTGGAGATCTCGGTCAGGTCTCATGTTGTCCCCCAAACTGCTCACCCCTAGGAGCAAGTCAATTTGTAATGAATCTTTGCATAAGAAGACAAAATTTTCTCATTATTATCATCTGTTATTGTTTAGTGCATGCCTTCACAGCACCGAGTGTTTGGAGTAGAGGCTGGTTTTCGCCCCGCGTCAGACTGCCAGGAAACGGCTGATGTGGGATTACTCGCCTCACACAGGGATTTTTATTCCCAGGTGTGTAAATCTGGCACATCCAGCAAGGCATGTTTGTCAGAGGTGCTGCAAAACGAGGCACGTGCTGTGGATATACAGGCTCTGGAGCCATCACCTTGAGATTTTTATGGTTAAGCAGTAGCCAATTCCTGACCTCTTATTAATACTCTGGCCTCCACATAATGTTAATAATAATAAAATGAAAGCTAACTAGGGAACTCAAGAATAGTTATATACATAGAGCTTTTATGTTGTTTTAGAGCTGCTGTTGGATCCTGGCTGTTGTGCGTTGCTGTTGTTTACTTATACAGACTGGGTAAGGGAGAACCAAAAGGACAGCGGAGAGACGTCCATCCCTGTAAATACAGCTGTGTAGTAGTAGCAACGATATCAAAGTCTTAAAGAAAAAAAGGTCTTTTTTCTGCTGTAGGCTTTCTTATTTTTCTTATCAGTTGAGCAAATATGTACCGAGGTGTTGCCAGGCACTGTTTGGGGCTGGAGTTTCGCTGGTGGAAGATACATTTTCCTGGGGAAGTGGACTATGTGCTGCGGTAGTTTTGTGTATTTTTCTGGTGTAAGGAGAGGCTGTATCGCAGTGAGGTTTGTAGCGAACACTGTTGCCAGGCTGAGAGAACTAGAGGTTGAACATCGTACTGAAAAGCAGAGATCCAGAACTAATGTTGCTTTGGCCCAGCACGTATAACTGCTGTGGGCGTCCTACGAGAATTGAGCGTGACTGCACGTGAGGAACTCTCATCCTCGACTTTTGTAAAATTAACCTCTAAACGGATGCCTCTGTATCGCAGCATTCAGTCCCAGCACAGTGACATTTTTCAATCTCTCAGTACATAAATGCATATAAATTGGCAGCAGCACTTCTGTGGGATGCACACATTGCTGAACATCCTTTCCTGGAATCGGCGCTGCGGGGGCTGCTGACGTGGGAGAGAGGGGTTTGCAGGGGTTGACCTGCTGCTTTTGCCCTCCCACCTCGCCGTCACCCTCCCCCTGCTCCCTCCCAGATGAGATGGTGAGAGGTCAGCTTGGGTAACTCAGACCTGGTCAGCCTGGGTGTTTGCCTGCTGGGGAGCAGTGTCCCGTGGCGGTGGGGGGGCAGAACCTGAGGGCTGACCCAAAGCACCGGATCAGACGCTTGCCGATAACACCTTTTCTTGCAGCTTTTGCCAGCAGGTAACCGGAGGCAAAGAGGCAGCTGCTGTAGGCTTGCAAGGGGTATCTAATCAAAGACTTTGAAGTTGTTCGGCTAAAGAGGATTAGTCGCGGTCCAGCAGAGACAGGGTAAAGACTAACTAAATGAAACACAGTTCATGTGGTTTCATGGGTCTGTTAACAGAAACATTGCCTTCTGGTAAAATGGGCATTTTGTGCATTATTTCTCTCTGCATCAGTCCTTTCCAGCCCTTGGACTTTTGTCTGTAAGAAAGATGTTTCCTTATTAGCCTGGTAGCACCTCCAAGGTAGGGAGACCTGCTGCCCCAATGGGCAAAAGGACAAGTCACTTCCAAAAAGCCCCTGTTACAGATGGGGCTTGGGTGGATGGGCAGGGGCACAGGGGCGGTGTGAGAGGCTGGTGCTCAATCTGCCCGGGCGGAGAAGCTGCCCTCAGGAGGGAGAGAAGGAGGTGACAGGACAAAGTGGTTCGGTGAGCCTTGAAGAGTGGGATTTGCTGAGCAAAAAAGCTGGGGAATATGATGAGAAGCTTAAGGACTGGTGCCCACTCAGGGAAGAAAAATGGGACTGTATAAATGACTGTATAAATAATACCCAAAGGAAATGTCTGTTTCCATATTGACTGTGTTTTTTGTGTTGATATTACTCAGATTAGTTTTGCATGATTTTCGTGGCTTGGCAACAGTAATGTTCAGTGTGATTTGTGTCCATTCATAATACAGTGAGGCGATACAGAGATCATTTCATGGCACGACACAACTGGCAAGGTACTTTTTGCTTTTAAATTAAAATATTCAAGTACAGTTTCTACTAACATTCATGATCACAGCAAATCGAGGAGAGATGCGTTTTGAACATAAAATGAAAGATGAGATACCCTAAGGAATATGGTACAAGTGGTTCAAATCGGTACCCCAATTAGCAAAATAGCTCCACACAGAGCAAGTTCTGGCCCAAAAGGACTAATTAGCTGAGACTCCTTGGCAGCCCTGATGCCACTGGAGCTGATCGTGTGGCGCTAAATCAGGTGTCTCTCCATGGTGCTCCCCTCTTTGCCTGGCTGCAGGAATACAATGCCAATATCCAAGTTGTCTGGAAAGCAGTAATCGCTGTTGGACCCTGATTAACTCAGCATTACCACTAGCTCAGGTGTCTCTGCATCAGTGGTATGGTTTATCCCCAAACTAGGAGTAAATCCATTATTATACCAGAGGCATTTTGCACCTTCACTCAAAATATTAAAAATACTTTTTAAATATTTTTTCATCACCTGCCATAATTTTCCAAACTGCTGCCATTTGATTTCAAAAGTAGTCAAGCAAACAATATATTCCTTGCAAATACCATCAGCAGGCTCAGTGTTTTACCAAAAGCACTGACTTTATGTGTAAGCTCTGGAATGATGTTTCTCATAGGCTAATAGCCTTGATTTTTGATGTTGCAAACCTTTCATTCAAGTGTAGCCAGAGTTACCTTCAAAGTTTGTCATGAATTCAGTGAACATAGTAGTTGTTCAATACACTAATTCTACACAAAAAATAGTTACCTCATTTGAAAACAGATTTCAGTAGCTGACATATATATGCCAAATTGCAACATGTTTCTGTTAGTTTCACAAATACTAAATATCAGCATATTTTGTGCTGAATCTTTCAACAAGCATACAAGGTCTTGCATGTCCCAAGCAGCAGACAGCTGCGCAGAACTCGGGAGCCAGAGGAGCAAATTGGGAGGACGCCTCGAAAGCCCAGGCCTGACCCAGCAGCGGCTGTCCCCATGCTTTCAGCCGTTGGTCTATATTGACCAGATGACTGCACACATTTCCCACCACACTGTTTCCAACAGCCCTGGTAACTTTGGCTTTTGAAGAAATGTCTCCTTTTGCATCGACGTACTTCTAATACATAGCGTAATTTTGTAATATCAGCTGATGCAGTTGATCAGTCTCACTCATATCCTGAAGGGAAGGCTGGATATGCACATCCCGCAAAGACCACAGGTACTTCTGACCTGGCCTAACACTTTGCTTTCTTCCAGCATTGACACGGTCTTCCCGTCTCCCACAGATCTGCAGACTGACTCGTGGCCTGAGGACCCTCCTCCCTGGACGACGTGCTTCCCCCACCACGGTGGCTCCTAACACCCTTGCTTACCCACTTGGAGGTCCCACGCCACCTCAGCGGCTGCTTGGGCTGCAGGCATTTCATAGGATTAAACTACATTTCCATCACTAGTTAAAAGCAGATCCTGCAAAAAAGTCTACTCTCAGCAATTTTCATATGAAGCACGACTTAAAACCACAGCAAAACACAGTGCTAAAGAACATCAGTGTTTAAATAACAAGCTTTTTTAGTTCACTACAGCTGTTGGAGGATGACCATCTATTTCAGACAGCATCAGATCATCTACTTCTCCCCCCTGTCCCAAATGAATAAACAAAAAAGGGAGAGTGAGCCAGATTGCTCCCTTTGGAGGAGGAGGAGAGAAAGGAGGAGATAAATTTACTCCTTTTTCAACTTTTTTCTGCATTTTTGTCTTGACTTCTTTAACCACCCTCTATCCCAAGATCACTCTCCTGACCAGCTCAGTGTGCTGCTCCCCCTCCAGTGGCCAGCCTGGAGAAGGTTAAAGCTTCCTGCCCTATCTTGCCAGTTTTATTCAAGGAGCTTTGTAGTGTTTAAACACTCATAAAAAGAACTGAAAGCTAAAAGCCAAACCCTTTCTAATCATGTATTTCAAGAAGAAGGAAAATACTTAAGACATTTTCTGCCTTTCTGTTTGTTACCAGCGCAGACTGGAGGTCGTGGAGTGATGCCTGCAAAAAGAAGTCAATCCTGTATTTTTATTGCCCGGTTGCTGGTAGGAAACACAGTAATAACTAATGACGTAGTTTCCACTCTGATGCCCCTTTCCTGTTGAGTAGCTTTTCAGAGAAATTCCTTTCATGCTAAAGCTTCCTGTTGGATCTCAGCTGGAAGAGGCCATTTTGGGAAACCTTGAAGAAAGCCTGCTCAAGACTTCTTTGAGTTACACAAACGAGGGGAGAGTTTTCCTTTACGTTCGGATGGCAGTGCTGCACGCAGAATCATGGTTATGATCAGCCTTGTTTATTTTTATTTCCCTTACTTGTGAAGCAATACAAGATTGAGGAAAAATTATTTCATATTTACAAAGTTCCAGATCGTTTAAACCAGAATGGAGAGACATGCACAGTTCGCAGTGGTGTGTATGTGTTGATAGTTAGCTTAAAAATTCCCGTAACAGTTTAATGATGTAAAGGCTGAAAGATATACCAAAGAAAGACATGCTATGAAAGCGGTTTTATATCTTTTCCTCCCCAGCCTTTCTCCAATTACTCTTCATCAATAAAATGAAAACAAGGGAATGAAACAATATCACCATTGTTAGTGACAAGGTTACAAAATCAAGCCATAAAAGTGGGGAAATTCAAATGATTAGGGATTCTCATATTGGAGCAAGTTGGCCATGTTACGTTTGAAACTCATTGTATTGTTGCTGTCCTCATCTTTACATATTTTGATGCTGTCCTAAACTTACCATTTTCTTTCTCCATTTCTTCCTTCTTCTTCTTTCATCTTTGTCTTCCCAGCCGGAGCAGTGAATGAAAAAACAGCCCCTGATACTATGAATTCAATATACTACCCTCTCCACAGCTACCCTTAGCAATAAAAAGCTGCAGAGAGACCCACCTGATTTTGGAAGAGCTTGGAGCACCGAAGCTGCTAGTGTCCAGAGCAATCATCTGGCGGGATCAGCCGAGCGAACTCCTTCCTCACCGAGCTGGTTCCCAGACAGAGCTTACCAGGGTGACGAGGAGATCCGACTGCCTGTGGAAGGGGGACATGGAGCAACAGAGAAAGCTACGCTTCTTTTTCACATCATTTTGTCTGGTAGGGGCAGCGAGCGGGCTCCAGAATTGGTAGTCTGGTGAAAATAAGCTTGGAGGCTGAACATTAACTCCCAGAGGTCAAGAAGCCGTATTACAAAACCAGTCCCCAGCAGGACTGAGCATCATTGGTGATCCCAGGGGACGGACGAGGATGACAAAACGGGGCTTTTTGCCTTTTGGAGGGCTTCCTGCTGAACTCCCACGCTGCCACCTGCGCTGTACCTGTTGCATGGGACGGTCAGAGGGACCAGGCCGGTGAGCTGTCAGCAAGACCTTCTCCTCAAACTCTGCTTTCATGTAAAATGACTGAAATAAGTTTTACACGTGGCAATGTCCACAGTGCTCGCATACAAGGGAAAAATATTAATGCCTTTCCCTGTACTGACCAGAGTAGTCTCACTAATCTACAGTTTAGAAACTGCTCTTAATCAGCAGGTGCCCCTTTACCAGGCCAGCTGCATGAGAAATTAATTAAATTTAATGGATGCCATTTTTTATTTGAAAGTACCTTTTATTTAAAGCTTCAGGAGGAAGCAATTCATTGCAGTGTATACTGTGGATTCAAAAAGAAATGAAAATGGCATAGGAAAATGTGATCCGCTCTGATTTGCGAAACCAACATAAGTCCGTGTTTCACATAGATCGGAGGAAAATATTTGCCTACCATTTGAGGATTCTGGTTCCTATTCTGCTCATGGGGATCCCATAAAGAAACATTTCTACCACAGAGAAATTCCTGGCTGCCGGACACGCCTTGATTTAAAAAGAAAAAAGAGAGAGAAAACAATCAGAGAATCCACATTAGTTTCTGTTCTGTAATTAAACAACCAAGGCACAAAGCCACTGAACTGAAGTAGACCTGGATGTATTGCAGTTCACTCAAACCCCAAGAATTGCCACGAATTTAACTGATTTTCCAGTTCTGAACAAGAACAAAAAGGTGAAATGTTGAAAACTTCCATAAAGCAAAATCCAAACAAATATCAGCTCAAACAAATATCACATATCACGTCACTACAGTTTGTTTCAAAAATTACAAAAGGCTTTATTTTAAGGGTGAGAGTTTTTACCTGTTTAGTATATGTCTGACTATACATTAACTTGATATTATGAGTGTCATTTTCTGTGCCCGCTGCATTTACATGGCCCTGTGTTCCAGGTGGGTGACTGCAGCCCCAGAGCAGCCTGGCAATGCACACTAAATCATCAAAACTAGAGGGGGAAACGCCTGCAAACAAACAGTTCCTGCCGTTTTCTTCAGCTGGGTACAAATAAGAAATGGAGTCGCTGTCCTAAAAACTGACAGTCAGAACGACTCTCCTCCTTTATTTAGATTGCTCCTTAGGAAGAATAACAGGTTACAATTTTACTGAAAATAGCAAACTATCGAAAAAAGAAGGCAAGTATTAGTATTTATAATTTGAAACCCACCTCTGACCCTAACAGTCTGAGATTAGAAAGCTGGGTAGGAGCCTCATCTCATCTATTTTGGCACTCCCCCTTGGCTATATTGGTGGTTAAGGGCCTGATCCGGCACCCGGTGAAGCCAGCAGGAATCTCCCCTTTGACTTGAGCTGGCTGTGAGTGGTGTCCCCCAAATTACAAACATATTCATGTGGACCTGCAAGAGGGAAGCTCTGGGCTCTCCTGAGCCAGCACAATTATCTCTCTTGACGTAAGTGCCAGACACGCCGACTGTCCCACCACAGCAATCGCACCGGCCACCCTCTCCACCAGGAAGCTGTTTGTGTGCTGCCGTTTCCATCCCCTGCCTCCTCTTTTAGCCCCGAGGCCATTGCAGGTCGCAGCTCTGCACAACCACTCCTGTCACCCAGAAGAGCATCTCGCTGCATCCCTCCGCACCCCTCCAGCCCCCTGTAGCCACCCCCACCACAGCCAAAAAACTCATCTCTCTCCTTGACAAGTGTGTAAAGCCTCACTCCTGCTTGGCCGCAGCGCGATGGTTAAATTCGATCTTCCGCCACGGAGTAAAGAAAAAGGAAAGCTGAGGGTTTTGCCTTCAGTCCAGGGGGAAAAATCATCTGCCCCAGCCTTTTTTTCCAGCGAGCGATGCGGGGAGGGAGGAGAAAAAGGATCTTTTGGAGGCTCTCTTTTTCATCTGAGAGCGAGTCAGCAATTAAAGCTGACTCTGCTTATTCATTAGATCACATTAAAAAAAAAAACAGCACAAGTGGAGGGGGAACTCTCTAAATAAATTTGGTGCACTCTTCCCTCATTCATCAATAGTTATGACTAGTCAATGCGCTCAATTTGTAAGCTAACTGCTTCTGAAGTAGAACCATATGGTTGCTTTAAAACATCTTTTTCGTGCTTAATTTGAGGCAATGATGCACCCTAATCAGCCATGTGTGGATGAGACCCGTAATTGATGAATAATGAATCACGTGCTCTCGCTCTGATTGCAGCATCACCAGATTGATCCTTTTAATCACTTGAAGTTGGATTGTTTTGCAGGCTGAGGTTTGTTTTAATGGCCAAACCACGGCACTGCAGGTGGAGGGGATGCCTCGCAAGGTGATGTCCTCCTCTTGCTCTGGTGGCAAGGCTGCTCCTCTCCCACTTCTCCAAGGCACAGAAGACACATGGAGGAGGTCACGGCAAGAGCTGCGACATTAAGCTTTAACCGTGGGGAACGAAAGGGCTTCCTTTTCCCCTGGCGTCACTACGTCACTGTCCCCGCTCACCCCACGGTGGTTCACACCTACTCGGTGTGAGGTGACCGAGCCCGCGCCGCTTCAGCAGGGGCGGGGGGACAGCACAGGAATGGACTGCAATGTTGCTTCGCGTCATTCATTAGCATCCTCCCAGGAGGCTTTTAGGACACGGTCTAGGCTGTGAAAGGGTCCCCCTGCTGTGACAGTAGCTTAACGGGGTGAGTACAAGCAAGTCACAATATTGAAGGGTAAATACCAAGCCCGGGCGAAGGCTGGCAGTGCTTCCAGTCCACATTTCTGCCTTTACGCAAGGGGCTGTAATACCTGGCATGCTGGCCATGCCTGCTGAAGCTCAGCCTGATTACATAGGAAAACCTAAGTAGGAAAGGGATCTCCCTGTCCATAGTCATAACCTAGTGGCTCCACGTTTCTTTCCTCCTGAATTTGTGATTGCCGATCCCTGCCCAGGGCTCGTTCTGCCTCCGGTGCCACGGCCGTGCGCACGCAGGGCCAGATTTTTAAATGACTTTCGATGCACCCAAGTCTGGATGCCTACCAACATGAGGAGAGCTCAGATGGTGCCCTTCCCCTCTGTAGCAAACCGGGACAGGGCATCACTGCTGAAAATTTTCATGGCGGTTACCTGTGCAGACCCTGAAACTGCAAGGAGAAGACTTTGCTACATTTCTAAATTAATGTCCTCGCTTAGATCAGAACAGATACTGAACTTAAAGCAAAATTCTAAAGTTACTTTTAATCAAAGAAGATACTTGTATGCTAGCACTTAAAATAAGTAAAAAAAAAAAGTCAATAATGATTTGTCTGGTGTTCATTATAACACTGAAACATTTGTACTATGTTATTTTTCTATTGCTACCTCCAAGCCTTTCATACAGAGGCTGAATTGATTATCCCTATCTGTCAGAAGCATCCAGCTCTGGCATTATTGACCTCATACAGCTAATTGCACAATTATCTTTCAACTCTGCAATGAAGTGCCGCTTATTCTTATGTTTTGAATTTTAAAAATCTTACTGTTGAACTCCTGTGTGCGGACCTTTAGCTGCAGCTGAATAAAAATTCCTATTTTCCCTTCTTCCTCACACTAATAAACATAAAATAGCCAGACTGGGCTGTATTGTTCTTCCATTTTTAATGGCAACACAGTTCACAACTGTTTTAACAGTACCGTGCATAAACAGTACATATGCTGGTAGCGATGCCTAGTGATCTCGGGGAGCCTACAAATAAGAAGGTAATTTACATCAAGAGGATGTGAATGCTTTACATTAAAAGACGAAAGGCTCAATGACACCAGCATGGAAAATAGTTCCGAAACATTGTGGTGACTCTGTGTTACCAGGCTGCTTTGGTGCCCCATTCCTTCTCATACACAAAAGGAACTTGGCCTTCTCTCGTTGTGTGATACTAGGCAAAAAAAACCCTACACAATGCTATTTGCCCTTCAGTGTCTCTACAAAAGCTGGGATATGCGTAACTTCTACCCTCCACAGTAGGTTAAAGGATGACCAGGTGTCCGAAGGCTGAGCTGTGCGCTTTCAGCTGGCAAGCCTCTCAGCCTTGTGTTTTCTGAAGGGTCTACAAGCTGGGGAAGGGAGGGCTCATTGTCAGGGAGGACAATTTTACACGCTATGCTCTGATTCTCAGAAATTCTGCGTAACTGCAACTGCCACTGAAGATTTAAAAAAGTGAGGGCACAGAACTTGTTGGCGGTACTTTAACCAAGTGCATTTCTCTTTATTTTTCAATAGATTGATAGTTGTCAATAACACTATTATTTTATTAAAATACTTTCATCTGAAACAGTACTACAACTCCATTAAATCTGTAGTTCCCCTGTCAGACATCCTTGCAGACGCTGCCTTCTGTCCTCTCAAAAATGCAAAATCTCCTTTCCTGCCCCACTGCAAGCTCCAGTAGTTCCCCGCACCTCCAGTTTTTCACCAAAGGGCATCAGTAAACTTTTTTCCAGTCTTTCCTCTTTTTGCTGTATTCATTTCAGATGCTCCCATCTCAATCTCCTCTACGCTTCCGTCTAGGTCCCTGTGTCTCACCACACGGCCGGTCTACTTTGGCGTGCCTCTACCCTGCAATCACAGCTGTGCAGTCTGGATACACCCATGTAAACTTTCAAATGAGCAATGGCTGGTGGTGGGCTGGCTCCAGGCTCAGGGACATGGCCAGGCAGGCAAAAGCCAGGAGAGCAGGGCTGCAGGTGCTACCAGACGTACAACTCTCTGTCCTTCTTCCTCCTGGTGCAGTGCTGGGTGGGAGCTGGGGAACTACCAGGTGCTTTCTCCATTTCGGGGGATTTGGGCACAGACCTGCTTGTCTCTCACCTCTGCCGGAGCTGTAGGAGCGGCAGCTGTAACCCAGATCTTTGCAGCCATCTCAGGATCCATCAGGGCATGAGATTTATCTCAACGCCCTTCATCCATCTGAGCTAGGTGCCCAGCCTGAAGGTGTTCTCCAGGCTCCCTCTATAATCAGGGAAGAGGGAGGCCAGCTTCTCCAGAAGAGGATGATTTTGCTCTGTTAACAGACTCCGGAGATGCCCAGTTAGGTGGTGTGTGGCTGAGCCTGGCTTACAGGCTCGAGCTTCAGCTGCAAGACCGTGGCAGCCCCGTGGCTTCAGGTTGGCCAGGAGCCTCAGCAGAGCAAGCTGGCAGCTCCCCGATGGATGCAGTGGAAGATACGCCACGTGAATCCAGACCCAGGCTGCAGGAGGTCTGCTGTTAGCTGCACCACTATTTCAGCATCCTCAGACTGGTTTGAAAAAATAAACCAAAAAATCCTTATCACCTGAAAAAAAGGTTCTGGCTGACCCAGAGGCACACGGGCTTGCAGTGTGCACCAAGCATCCCCCTGCCTTATCACTCTCCCATAAAAGCAGAGTCCATTGTCTCAGCTGAAGAGATCCCTTTGCCATCTTCAGTGCCCTGCAGAGTCGGGCAGTGGCTGCCCGCAGGATGAATGGCTCCATGAGCAGGAGAGTGGAGAACCACATCCCTCCTGCTCCTGCTTCTAACGAGGGAAATCACATCCACTGCAAATAAGACTCTTGTCAAAGGGGAAAATCTTGCCAATAGCCCTGAAATCTCACACCAGTACAGGTCTCGTGAGAGCAGGGCTGAGCACTGCAGCCTCCAGCCTCAGCTATCGGGGTAACGGGGACGTGGCAGAGGTTTTGTACCGACACCTCTATGTGTTTCACAGCTATTTCCCAGGGCTGTTGGAAAAAAGCTGTCCCCGTTGTCCCGCGTAGTCACAGTAACACCCTCATAACGTGATGTGAGGGGACCGCACTACATCTGCGGGGTCATCCCCGGGGGACATCCGATAGGGAGCAGCCAAGGCACCGGCTCGTCCCTTTGCATCGCTGGGGATGCAGGTTTCGGTTCCTCCAAATTTTGAGGGAGTAAGGAGCCATGGTGGGGAATCCAGGCGTAACCCGCAGCCCTGCCGCTGCACTTCTGCGGGGAAAGGGGGTTTTAAACCCGTGTCCTCGTGAGCAAAATGCCTGTCGGATGAGGCCGGCGCTCACAAGTTATTTCAAACACGTCCTGAGATTATGCTTGTTTGTTACTTGAAAACCATATTCGGCTGGCTATTTTGGGGCTTTGCAGAATGATGGTCATTATGTGATATTGCAGACAGCTATTATTCCTGCTCCAGCTTTAATAAACACCTGGCAGATTTAATAAAACTGATCCAGATTTAAAGTGTCCCTCTGGTGATAAATCACCTGGTAAAAATTTTCCACAGTCTACTCTTGCTCTGGGATTTCTGCTTAGTTCAATTCATTAGGCAAAACAAGTCACCCTACCTTATGAAAATCAAACTGTTTTCATCTAGTTCAGGCATAGCTGCTGAACAAAAGAGTTCATAAATCTAAATAATTATAGTTAATGATTAATGCAATTAAATGGAAAAAATATTGCAACCAGTTTTAATCAGCAGGTATTAAAAATCATTGACATGAATGCTGCAGATCCCCAGATTTGAGAATTAATTCAATCAGACTTTCTGCTGCTTTGGAAAGAAAAAGGGGAGAAGCAGTTCAGGGGCTTCTGGCAAAACCAGGTTGCCTGAGTACATTGCCCTTCACCAAACGTAGGAGTAGGTGCTTCCCCGATCCACCTTTTCTTTTTCTTTTTTTTTTAAATGGTGGAAAGGGGAGGAAACGACTCCTAAAACAAACTAATTTTTGGTAATTTTCTTCCCTTTGCAAACAGTTTGAAGACTGAGCGATTTGTACTTACAAATCTGTGCCATTAAGAGAGTGGGGACCCTAAATCCACATGCACACAAGCAGTAACTGTTTGTATGCCAAGCTGTTTGTAAGCCTGATTTGACAGCGTTGGGCTATTCATTCCTTTGTCAACCGTCCGTCGCAAAACGTTAACCTGCATGGGTCTTGGGGTATGGGAGAGCTAAATCTTCCTTCGACAACTGTATAATGACCAGACTGTTTCATTAGGAGGACAATTCACTCGACAAATCCAGCCCAAACAACTTATTTCACAATTTGTGAGTAGAATTAAATTTGGGGGGAGCGGCGCGGGGGGAGGCGGGAGGCGGGAGAAGGTGAGTGGCACACAATGTGCCGCGGGATCAGCGCATTAGGACAAGTGCTCCAGCCCATTGCAGCAGCGGTCGTGGGCCTGAATCCTGCAAGGCTCGCCGCATGCAGATCAGCGGATTAGGGGGTCCCCGGCATCAGGTCAAGTGTCTAGAGGGTAGCTGATAAACACCCCAAACCTGACAACAGATTTTTCTTTCTTCCTGCTCCACTTGTTAAGTGCCGGAGCAAATCTTCTGAATGGCGGTGGAGTTTACTTAGGGGCCTTTTCTTCCAGAAGACACTCTATCCATTTTCTGAAGCCTATTTCAGGCGGTCTCTAGAATAAATTTGCTACGCATCCTGCACAAAAAAAGCCCCTCTTCCCTCCCCCTTCGCCGTCTTAACTATAGCCTTTGTCTCAAGGTGTGTGAACGAGGGGGGAAGAAATCTGCACTGAGAAAAGCAAAATCGAGTCCCCTGGGGATTAAGTCGAGCACTTTGAAGATTGTCTGAACGACTGACTTTTCATCTTTTAAAAAAGTTATTTTTTTTCCTTGGAGGCAGCTCTACTTTCAAATAAACATAACAAATATTTTTTTTCCAGCAGTTTCACAAAAAGTGCCAATTATTGGGCTGAGAAGCTGGTGGAGGGATTCTCTGATGGAAAGTAACTTTATTTGTCATGGTCACCTGGCAATCATGGCTCTTGCTAAGGAGAAATGAAAGGGGACTTGGCCCAGAGGGCAAGAAATGTATTCAAAATATTAAAAAGCAAAGCCGTCTCATATTATAGAAGTGGGATGCCTCTTCAGCCTGACCCATGGATTTGGAGGTGGAGTACGGGCAGCGGGCAATCTGCACGTTTCGTCCTCTGTTAGACACTGGAGGGTCTTAGCACTTCACGGGCACCTCCAGAGCCAGGACTGAAATGCAGCCTGCTAATGAGGTGAATAATTGTAGAGACTACCACTGGTTTTATTTACCTTGGCGCGGGGGCCAAGCAGACGATGGCAGCCTTTACCTGCGTTGCTGCTCCCGACAGTGCAGTCACTTGCCCTGCAGCTGCCTTTGCCCTCCTGATGGCTCGGATATGGGATGATCCCAGCTTCTGAGAGCAAGCGACAGATTATTCTCAATTTTAGAAAGGAGTCACACTGTGGACCAGTTTGCAAAGGCAAAAAAAGTTTGACTGGGGGGGAAAACTCCTGACCCAAGAGCATGGGTCCCATGCCACCCACTTGGCTTCCACCATCCCCTGCCCTGTTTCAGAGGGCTCTGGACTGAAGTCCTGAGGTTTTTCGTATCTTCATCCGCCTTATTCCTATGTATGGCAACTCTCTGCTTTGTCTTGCCTCTCCTTTGCAGGGCCTGGGTCCTTCCTGCAGCTGCTGGCGTCTGCAAAGAAACCCTGGAGGTGCGTATGGAGACCTGAGCCTGCAGGAAGCTTCCACCCTTCACAGTTGCCTACAGGTCCAGGGAAGCCCAAACCTCCCTACATCCCTCAATCAAAAGACACCACAAGAATGACCTGGCTTTTATGTTTCTCTGCTATACAGGTGAAAAAAAACCCCCACCCCCCCCAAGTCATGGCACAGACCAACGGAGCAAACTACACCTCTACGAATGCACCCTGCTGTTGCCCCACACCCGCTGGGGTAAAACTTGCTGCAGCAGCCGTGGGACTTCCTCGGCACCAGAGGACCGGTAGAGTGGATGCTGCCTCGCTGGAGCTGCGGATGCTGTGAGCACGCAAGCCGGCTGCAAATGCTGCAGGAGCCTGCAGTGTCTGCAGCTCCAGCAGGGCAGCATCTGCTCCACTGGTACTGTCGTAGTGCTTCCCACCGTGCTCTCCTGCAGCTCCTGCAAAGCTGCTGTGCCTCAGGACCACATGCGTTGTCCATTGAATGTGTTATCCGATTCAACTCCTCACATTACGCTCATGCTCAGCATCTTCCTTTTAAGATGCTTCCTTTTCTTCCACCTGAGATGCACTTCGGGTACAAGAGAGGTAGGACACAGTGCTAACTGTTTGGCAACTAAACCTCCTGTGTCTGCAATGTCCTGCCATCCTTACACACGTATTGCTGCGAACAGCGCCTATGTTACTTCACAGCCAGCCCCAAAACTGCAGACATGGAGCTTCCCTTGACTTCAAAAGCACTTCTGCTTCAGGCAACAGTCTATGGGAATTTCACGTATTGCCACTTTCTCAGGGGTAGAGGCTTCAGGATGCCTTTGGGGCTGGAGGATCAGCAGTGGCACATAGCACCTGTGATTCCAGGGTGCCAGGGCAAGACTAACGCTGCTGCTGTGATGATTCATTCAGCGATCAAAATTAATGACAAGGCTGGGACTTGCTGTTCTCTGTTTATCCAGGGACAAAGGGAAGCAGAAGCAGCCAGCGCGCAATCACTGCGTAGGACCTGCTAAGTAACCTATAGCTTTATTGAAAGCTAAGAGGGTTTCTAGAGTGAGATGCAATTCCTTCTCCTCATTAATTCAATACAACTTGTTTTCCCAAAGAGAGGATTATGAGCAGGTTGGTCTCACCCCTCTTCGGGTTTTGGTGTGAGGTAAGCATGGGTGTGCTTGGACAGCTGGACCCACCAAAATTCCTCGGCCAGGAAATCAGGGTGGCCTTGACCTCCATGCTCCAGATGAAAAGGCAGTGGTTTACCGGAGGAGACCCCACCTGCTTTCCATGTGGGGGAAGGTGGGACCTGCTCTGAACTCACTCCCAGCAAGGGCTGGGGGAAGACTTTCTGCATCAGAGGCAGGATTCATGCAGCTAAGTGGCCTAACCCTGCCGACTGCATTGAAGAAAAACCATTAGAAGAAATCAGCTTTTGATGGGAAGTATGAGATGCATACAGGTCAGAGCACATAATGAGATAAACTTTAACTTGAAACTAATTCTCGAGCTTATTATACCGTAATAGCTTTGGGAAAATCACTTCACATGGACATATTACATTCTCTAAGATAAAGCTGCTACTAGCGCTAAGCCAAAGAGGTTGTTTTCCTCTTTATTTCTAAATGCACCAACTTTAAAGACGCTTTCACGGATTAGAAAAACATGTTTCAGTTAATCGTGCTACCCATGTAGAGGTTGCATGTTATTAAATTCTATCATCGATATTACCAGTTATTAGATTATATATGTATTTTTTAAAAAAGCAAGCATGTTTTTGCTTGTGTGACAAGGGGTGGCACAAAGAAAAACAGTAGTACGTGCAAAGAATCGCTAAATAACTGATAAATAGGCTTAAGTTATTTAAACTGGCATCACAAGTAGCTTAAGCAGTATGTTTTGTATCATCTAAATTTCTAAATACCTGTAGTATATTTGTAAACATGGCAATCTAACATTTTGCTGAGCAGCACATTCACATTCAAATTAACATAAATGAGGATTTAACAGCTGATTGCACAGTGTGAATGATAGTAACTAATTGTCAGAGAGGGAGAGTTGTAAGATGATGGTCCTAATGCGATCAGCAAGGAATACGATGCCTTGCGGGACGAATGTGAGAGTTGTTTAAGACTGCTGCCTGCCTCAGGGGAGGTGAACGCGACCGAGGTGCGACGTGGGCGAAGCGGGCAGTTGGAGGAGGGAGGCTCAGAGAGCTGGTGTGGGGGGCGGCATGAAACCTTGTTCCTGCGGGCCCCCACCTCCTTTATGGCGGGGATCAATGGGCTCCCTGGCTATTGAATGCTGGTCCTCCTGGAGGAAGCAATTGTTCAGGGGTGTGGCTCATTTCAGGCATTTAATCTCCGCTGAATGGGGGCTGTGTTACCCGTTTTGCTTTCGGTCGGGGGATCGCAGGCAGCTGGTCAGTGGGAAGCAACAATGACCGCCGGTGCCGAATGGGAGCAAGTGCCGGGCTGCGGGCGCCTGCGTCCCCACCGCTGACCCTGGCCGTCCCCCTCCCCAGGTGGCCCTGTCGTGCCCAGCGGGAGCCCAGGTTTTCTCCACGCTGCCATTGTAGCCCAGGGGGAGGCTTACCTGCAGGTTTTGTCCTCGCCTAATAACATTTAGACCTGATAGACACACGCAACAGGGCCTGGAGCAGGGGGCCAATATGCACAGGGCTGGTGGAAGCAAAACAGGACATCACCCCTCCTCATTTTCCTAATGGGGGCTGGGGCAGCCTCTCGGCATGCACAGGGCAGGGCTTTTGCTGCTGCTCAGGTCTCGGGGTTTCAGCATGTGTTTGCTTGAGCCCACCCTGCCGGCTGCCCCGCAGCAGCTGGGCGAGAGTGGTTGCAAAGGGACTTTCTTGGGGCAGCGAGCAGGTCAGCAGCCGTGCAGTGGGCTGGCTGGCTGCTGGGTCTCATTTCAGACAGGCTGCACCCACTCATGCTGGTGGAGAGGGTGATCCTGCTGGGAAAACGTCACTGGGAGCTTGCAGTCGCTGTGCCGGGGCGGTGGCTGGGCACCTGCAGCCACGCTGCCCATGCAGCACGTGCTGCTGCTGCTGCTTCCCTCTCCTCAGCTGGTGTCTGCCATAACGTGGTGTTACATCCTCAGGGGTTGAGCCCTTGTTCTCTGAGGGAGCCTCGCCACATCCAGACACTAATTTATGTGGAAAGAAGCAAGGTGTTAAAGGTGGTGGCTGTGGGGCGGTACCACCACCTCCGTCTCCAGCATGGACACCCGGGAGGAAGCCTGGCAGAAAATACCTGGGTTACCTGCAACATGTGCCCCTCAATGGGAGGGATCGCTTTCCCCTGAGGAGCTCTGAATAACTCCCTGAAGGATCCTCCTGCTCTCCACGAGCTGTGCAAGCAGCTGAGGTCAGATGTTCCGTGTTCAACAGTGAGAATGTCTCACATCCCCTCGTATTTTAATGTCACTTTTCAGTTTGATGTGTTGATGTGTTCACCTTTCAGTTTGAGGCGTTTGAGGAGCTATCCCCATCACTAAAGTCAGCGATAGCCCCCTCGCCCTAGCCCCATCTCCACCACTTTCTTACCCCCCACCCAGGGACAAGGAGAGCCCTGAGGAAACCCCTCTCCCATCCTGATTTGCACCAAGTCACTATCTCTGCCCCTCCGACCCCCAGGGAAAGAGAAGAGAAACAACATTTCTTCTTGTGGAGCTGACCATGCTCAGACCACCTGCTCTGTGGGACAGGGACTCTGTCCTCCTTGGTACCCGCCACGGTCAGGCACCGTCCCCAGGGGTGAACGAGTAGCAGTGAGGTAACACCAATGTTCCTGTTTGGGAGAAACTTTCTCAGTTAGACCTGAGTTAAATTTTGCCAAATAGTAACGACACCAGAAAGTAAAAGTGCTTGGGGTAACCTAAGCTGCTTACCCGGCTTGGCTTCACCCGTTTTGCTCAAGTTTAAAAACAAGTACAAAACCAGACAGATCAGATTCATCGCAGGAGGAAGAGCTGCTTCCAGGTTTACTCAGGAGCCACAGTGGCTGCAGCACTCACCCGAGTAACACCCCCCACACACACACCAAGGAGCTTTGAGATCATATTTTCCCGCCTGAGGAGAGGACTGCAGTCAGTGGGTTTCCCACACTTAGCTTGCTGGGTGCATTTTTTTTTGCTTTTGTTTGAACAAGAAAAAAATCACTTATCAACCGTGTTAAACTGAGGTAATTTTTCCATTCAGCTTCTGAATGGAAGATTCATTTACTAGCAGAGCCTTGCGTGACTCAAATCTCTGCTTCAGCCCTTTCCTTCAGACCGTCAGGTGCTCAAGCCCAAGCTCCCCGCTCCACTTTCCCGGTGGATGCTCTGGCAGAGACTGCAGCCCCCTCACCTCCTGCCATCCCACTCATGCCTGGTTTATCCCACACGGGGACTTTGCTGGTCACTTCTGCAGGCCCTCTCCTTGCCAGGGTGAGTTGCCCATCTCATTGACTTAGCTTAAGCTCTTTGAAATGGGGACACTGCAGCTGTGTGTCTGTACGTCGCCTGGTATAACCGTGTCCTGACTTAGTGCTACCATGCACTAAGAATTATAACCAGGAAGGGAAATCTTGACAACTGACTGTTCACCATCACTTCTCTCTTACTTGACTTACTATCTCAAATATCCCTGTTGGAATCCAACTTTTCCCTGCTCCTCCTGCATTTGCCTTCCAGTGAGTTTTTTTGCTGTTGAAGGTAATATTAAAAGCCATTTATTTTCACAGGTCATCTCCCCTATGATGGATCTGGACAGTCCCATGAAAAGATCAGACAGCATCCATAAACGCTTCCTATCTCTAAGCGCAGAGACCTGCCTGCGGGAGGGTAGAGGAAAGGGAAGGAAGAAGGTTGCGTGAGAGAAATCCTCGCACAGACGTGTTAACCAAAGGCTGGCCGTAGTGGGGGAAGAACAGGGTCGCAAAACCAAACTGTGAGGACGATAACTCGCTGAGATGTCGGCACTGAACAGCAGCCGTGAAGAAACACAGATTCACTTTCTCTCCCACCAGCCTCAAGGAAAACAGGCTAGCAATGCTCCCGAGCTGAGCTGGGCTGGGGCTGCAGGGCAGCGGGCGAGGTTTCAGCCGCTGGGCACACCTTCTGCGCTCCTTCTCCCTTGAGCAGCTCCTAATAACTTGGCAGCTCTGCAAAAGATCTGTTGGAGGCAATCACTTGCCTTAACTGAGAAGCCTGGACGGCTGGAAATCGGAGGGTTGATTGTGTCTGTGCTCCCCTTGGCGTCTCTGCCTTTGATGGTTTTATGCTCCGTTATAGCTCAGCATAAGAGCCACTTGCCAGGCCGTCTCAGCAAGGGATGAAATTGCTGAACATATTGGAGGTTTCTTTTTTTCCTATCAAGAACTCTTTATAGCATAACCCTATGATTAGCAGTATTAACCAGCCTGGCCACTGCAAGGGTGACTTTTATTGGAAACAATGCCTTTGGGAGATCTACTAGACAAAAATAAAATAATTAGCAGGGCCGAAAGCCTTAAGGAGATCTCCAGTGTCTAATACAGGCATTTTAACACATCACAGATTCGAGCAAATGAGCAAAATACTTTCCACAAAATCAGATGTTTAATTCAAAGAAACATCAGAGTTAGTAAAAAAAGTGAAAAGAAAAAGGAACTTTAAAGCAGCCCTAGCTTCCAGTGTAACCAAACACCGGTAATGCCAACCTAGCCACGTGAAAAAAAAGCACATGGGAATTTGACTTCTTTTGGGTCCTGAATCATCAGATTAAACATATGTACACGGAGTCTAGCCACAGGCATATTCAGGGTTAGTTGCAGCAGCAAAGTACCGATCTGGTATGCAGAAACTATGAAAGTCAGAACTCAGCTCTGCAATCAGATCTGGGTTTTTCCCGGCCATGCCCCAACACAGCAGGACAGAAATGAATTGTTCTTGCAAATAGCAGGGACTGAATCATTGGTATAAAACCAAAACTTTCTTCCAAATGGTAGAACTTCAAGAGCAATTAGCGTGCACCACACACAAGCAGCTATGGAAAAATAGTTCTGGTATGAAAACCATAGTATTCTATAATTGAATTGCACTTTTTTCCCTCGGCATTTTATCTTCTCTGAAAGGACCTGTCAAAATAATTCACAAATCATACCTGTCAGACCCAACTGAGATACAGGAGAGGAAACAGCAGTCAGCCAGGACCCAGGGGCATCACGAGCTGGAGCTGCACCAGAACTTAGCCCCGCAGTCAGGAGCCACCGCACCTTTGATGCCAGTGTAGAGTAGATGAGGTCTTCCTTTTAAGACCTCATTGGAGACACAAACAAGCATCTCGATCTCTGGTCAAGCTCCGTAACACTGTCTGCTTTTCAGCGTCTGTTGCTTGCTCTCCTTGGTGCTCTCTCACCAAACGCCGGCCTGTCGTAGCCACTCAGGACTCTCCACTGGCTCTCTCCCGTGCTAGTCTTGCCAACACCACCCAGCAGAGGGCAAGAGGAGGAGACAGCGTTGTCCTGTCAGCACAGCTGGGTGTCAGTTCTGCTTCTGAGGGTCAGGACAGCATTTCTGCAGCTGCTTCACAGCATCGCACACACTCTCCAGCCAGCGCCCCTGGAACAATCGTGAGCATCCCCAGCGCAGCACTGTGTTGTGCACAGGGGTAAGCCTCATTTTTTTTCTCCTCCAAGAGCTTCTGGCATGCTTTCTGCATTTGCCTGGATGAGGATCCTGAGGAGCCTTCACAAAGCATAGGGCTGGGTCTTCAGCTAGTGCGTAGCCTTGGGGACCCATAGGAGGACATGGGGCTCTTGTCGCTAACAGAGCGATGAGGGATTGAGCCTCCAGAGCGCTCTGGCCACTTGTGGAAACCCTGCAGACGGGTCCTCTACAGAGCTGCTGTCCTCTATGAAGAGTGGGTGGGGATTAAATCAGCACCATTCTTGAGCTGCACTGAAAAACGCCATTTCCTACTGACACAGGCAGCAGTGAGGCACCAGTTACAGCAGTCCTGGGAGCTGGCGCCCTTGGCAGCTACTGCAAGGCTTGCAAGGACATGTCAGGGCATCTCCATGAGGGTGATCAGAGCAGGCATGGACTCGCAGGGCAAGGTGTGGTCCGGACAGGACAACTTACTCATCCCATGTCCCTCCCTCCGGTTGTCAGTCTCCAAAATCCATCATATGCAAAGGTTTGTGTAACCTGTCCCTGAAGCCTCCCAAAGGGAAAGGCTCCACTGTTTCTCCAGGCGACCTACTCCGGTATCTCATGGTGGGAAATAAAAGGCAGGACCTGACCCCAAACTAGGGGAAGGCAAGACCAAGAAGCAAGGATGGAGGAGCACAGCTTCTCCAAGCAGCATGGTAGGCAGCCAGAAACAGGCAGTGAGATTGTGTTGTCTACCTACGAGTGGAGGGAAAGCATTAATCAGGTTAAGTGGCCACCCCGTAACTCTCCCGGCCCTCTGTCGCTCACGAGACAGGGCGCTGCTGGTTGCCATCTGCAGCCAGCGCGGGGTCCACGTGGAGGGCCAGAGCCACGGGGGTGAGGCTGACACGGCTCCGGCGGCTTTCAATAGCAACAATGGCAGGCACTCAAAAGTGAGGAAGACGGCCTTGATGTATTTAGCACCATAACCCCCCTTGAAAATAATGAGAGCTGGCTCCTTTGTGGGTCCAGCGCTGAATGGGTGTAGTAAATCTTGTCGCCTTTAACTTCTGTGTCTGGGGAGCTTGGTGCTCCTCATTCATTCATTAGACCCTAAGCCATCTCGGTGAGGGAAGGGTATGGTAGTACTTTATAACGTGCCCATGATAAATACTTTATGCAGACTGGGTTTTGGTATGCTTATAATCTCCTCCCTGTATGTTTATAATGCCTAGCTTTACTAAGGGCTTATGGCCTTATCTTAATTTTCCCGCAAACCAGATGCATGTAATGATATTCATTTCTATTATTTTCTCAGCTGTACATTCTTTTGCTGGTTAATCTTCATTTCCATGTAGTTTAACAAGGGCTATGCAGATGTGCATAGACTTCTCACTAACTCTTGAAAAAGAAAAAAAAAATCATGTTTCGTATTTCCAGGCTTTTGTAAAACCACTACAGCTAACTGGCATCTGTATTAGCTAGATACTACCACTGTGAGAGACCCAGGTCAGCCCTCAGGACAACTCCACCCCTAGCCAGGGCAGGCCATAGGGGCACACCGGTGGAGAGGAGCAGGCTCCAGTTTACACATCACTTGTTATCTGGACAGCAAAGGCATTTAGATAAGCAAAGCTTAACTCCGAGCTTCAGTGATAATGTAGCAAATAACAGCAGGTGAAATGGCCTCCTGGCAAACGAGAAGCAGAATTCTCTAGTCTTTGAGGTTTTCATCCTGAGGTTATGTGAGCTGTCAGTGGGGAGGCAGCTGTCAGGAGAAAGACATGTCCTCCGCTCTCCCGGTGCTGCCCAGAGTTAGTTTCAGAAGGACTCAGGCTCGGCCTGGTGTTGAAGCCTGTCCTCATCTTCTTCAGGGGTGTCACTGGCTGAAACCTAACAAGTCTGGTTAAGCATATGCAAGCTATTCTTTTCTGAAAGGCTGCGATTTGACCGATGGGGTGTATTTTCACATTAATGAAAAGGCTAACCAGCTGCTAGGTTTAAGATATACTGCCTCCAAAAAAGGAAATCTGACAGCTTTTTAGAGAAAAGGCTCACAGATTTTGTTTGTAGATAGGAGCAAAACATCGTGCTTTCTTCTGTCCTCATTTTCAGGAACTGTTCTGATGGAAAAGAAATTGTGAAGGAAAAACAACCCCCAAGGTTTTAATGATCTTTTAAATTTGCAGCTGAAAATGAGACTGAAGAAGGAAATATCTTGGGGAGCATTACTAATTGGAAGTGCTTCCTTTCTCTTCCCCTCTCCAGGCAGAATGAGGCAAGAATGCCAGTTTACTTTTCTCTCCCATTGCATTTAATGTGTTTGGGAAAATTTTTTGTCTTCTGTATGTTATGATGCTATCACGACCCATATTTCAGTTCCTGGGCTTCACAGAAGCCATTGCATCCCTTCTTCCAAATCAGATCCAAATATAGTGGAGTTTGTCTATTCCTTCTCCCTAGGTACAGGAATTGGAAGAATAATTATCAGCTTGATAATTTTATTTTGTGCAAAAAAGAGAAACTGAAAGCACGTTTGAACAAGAGTCCTCATACTTCGTGACATCCAACTGGTGAGCAGGACAAGGCTCAGGGCCATCTGCCCTAGCTGCTCCTAACATCTGCCATCTTAACTGGCCGGCCTGAGGACCAGAACAAGTTACTATTAATTATTGAAGGCAGCATTTTCAGTACTGGCTTCTTTACCAGGGGTCAGTGTAATGTCCATTCAGTTGCAGACACACTGAAAACTAAATGCATGACCCCAGTCAAAGTTCATTGCAGAGACACAGATCTGGGCCATGACCTTAGAAACAGCTCAGCCTGTTTTGCAGGAACAAGAAGGCATAGAATTACCTATTAGAATAAAGTTACCATGTTCAAAATGGGTGTCCATATAGATCAGCAACTGCTACCATAGGTAAGTGGAAAGATTTCTGAGGATGAGTGACAGCAGCACCTAACAGTATAGATTTTTTTTTGAATGATCTTTTCACCTGCAGTAACCATCAGGTCAGAGGCTGGAGGCAGTGTCGTCTCATCTGGCATGCCGACCGCGAGACTGCAACATCCAACGTCCCCAGGAAGGCAGAAAGGAGAATGGACTGGGGAAAGCGATGCTGAGAATATAACTGCCCCCGAGGTGGGACAAAGACTTTTTACATTTTTTGGTAAAACACTTCTCAGTTCAGGTAAGTGGAGGTGAGGGGAGTGATGCAGCCCATACCTGGACACAGAGGTGTCGGAGAGGCACACGGGGTGGGCAGCGAGGGAACACAGATCCCCATGTGCTCTCTGCCTGTCAGGTGCAATACACTGCTGCGAACAGAACAAGTCACTGAAGCAAACATAGAAACTGGCTGATTTAAACTGACATTTCCAGGTGCTCACTGTGGTGGTGGTGGTGGTGGTGGTGTTGAAAAAACCCTAGGGAGCAAGAAACCTGGAAATGTCTATTTGAGACTGCAGCACTTTGGGACAGATTTTGCCATCCTGCCCAGAGGTTTCAGAGAGGATGGTGGCTTAGAAGCATTCCCTTGCCCTGGCTGTTGTCTTGACAGTGCAGAAAGGGCCCCAGGTCACAAAGGTGTTGCCCTCCCACCATTGCCTGTCTTACCTCTGTCCAAAATGTGCCAGGCAACAAAACAGAGCCACTTATGCCACTGACTGTGTCCTGGGAGCTGCTGGCAAGCAATGATGGTCTGCTCTGGTGTCACAGCGAAGTCCTCGGTGCCAATTCTCCTCTGGTTTTCCTCTACTTGGAGGTGAGAGAAGGCTCAGGAAGAATTTCCTCGGTCTTTCAGGTGCCCCTTGCGAGTGCTCCCAGCTGTTATCCTTAGGCCACCATTAGTAACCAAGCTTGTCATGGTGACTAGCATCCACCCACATGTGCCCCCATCTAAGAAGCCCACATCTCCTCTCCAGCGGCAACATCTGGACGTCCAGATCACGTCTCCAGTCCCAAGCCCGTGCTGGACTGTGCAACCTGCATTACCTGTGCATGGTTTCTAGTCGAAACCATCTCTGAGGAAAACTGGTTTGCCAGAGCTGAACAGAAAGGAGGCATGGTATTTCAGATGACTTGAGTGCAAGTTTGCAAATGCCCGTACAGTATTATCTGTCCAGTGTGAGCAGAGCCACAGCTCCCATAAACACAGACAAGAGGGTATGTTTGCATTTCTTGGGCATGCAGTTAGTGGGGTAATCCTCCTCTTCTGGAAGTTAGAAATACAGCAGAAAAACCAGGGGTGAGCAGTTCAGATGAATGAAAGTATTTCTGGGTTTATCTAAATATATCACAAACTGTGTGTTTCTAACAGTGCTTAAATCTCCTTTTTGTGTGTGTGTGTGTGTGTTGGCGGATGTTACAGAAGAGGTATGCAGGCTCTCCAGAAGTGCCTCCAGGTCAATCATTATTGAGACCTTAAAGATCACCTGGAAAAAAGCTTCCCCTTGCACTCCGCAGAAGTTCTTCACGCTGGGCATGAACCAACATGAACTGCCTTACATGGGGAAAAGAACAGTGATCCTTTAGGACAGTGCAAGATTGGTGGAAATGGCTCATAAACATGTTGAACCTTGGGGATAAACGTGAAGGATAAGTCAGAGAACACATGCTCCATTTGCAAACTTTTGGCCATTCTTGTTCCTGTAGGACAGTGGATGCGGCTGTTCAAAACCAGAACCACCATTTAAAAGAGGGATGTTGCTAAAGTCTATTTTTACGGGAATTTTCAGATATTCCAGTCTAGGAGATTGCTGTCTAGCATATTGTTTCAACAGGCAGGTGAAAACCATCAAGCATTTCACAATGTAAGGAAGAGGTGAAAAATTACCCAAGAACTGTGGGAGGCCCTTATGGAGGTACCCAGTGGAGTGCCCTGGGGGAATGATCAGGGTGAGCATTAGATCAATACCAAAAGAAACACTTAGTTAATGAAAAGACAAGACAAAAGGCCGGCTGTGTGTCAAACCCTTGAGACAAAAAGGGATAACAGAGCACAGATAACAGCTCGACTCGGAGAGTCCCAACCACGTTGTCCCCCCCAAGAGAAGGTAACAGGGGCCACGCAGAGGAGAGAGAGGGCAGAGGTGTTCCCAACCACAGGGTGACATCTGAGCCCCGTACAGACTTGGGAAGGTAGCAAAGCTGATCCAGTGTTGTCAACAGAAGAGGAAATGAACGATGAAGAAATTATACTAAAATTATGCAGGGGAAAATCCTGCCTATGGGGAAAACTTCCTCTGTCTTTTCTGGGAGGAGGATTTTACCCTTGGTTCTGGATCATGAAAATAATCAGACACTCTCTGAAAGACACTGTTTCCTGGCTGCCTGTAAACACACGTCTCTGAAGAACACGCTGCTCCCTGTGGGGGAATCTATGGACTAACTTTCAGTCAACATTTCTCAGGTATTTTCTTGTTCTTGTTGCTTCTTAGCCTGTGAATACAGCCCATTAACCAAAGTCTGGGCTTTTTTTAAAGTAGTATTATTTTGCAAATCACAGACAAGTTTCTGGTTTAGCATAATCATCACTTTCTAACTTCTGATTTTTGTCCCTAAGAAAACCGCATAGACACTTCTTTCATTGCTGTTAATCTTACCAACTATGCCCCAAACTGACAAGATAACATCTCTCATTTTCATAGGTTCCTGCTTGGTAAACAGGAAGAATACAAATAACATATCACTTAGGAAAGAAACAGAAGCTAGCAGACACATTTACGTTGTCAGCGTGCCCCCAGCAATAACATATCCTGCTACAAAACACAGAAATGCAGCTATCCTCTAGACACCAAGATCACCCATAGGGTGACTGTGCAGCTCCTGCTACAAGGCTGGCCAAAAAGCCTGTGCTAGGATGATCCTGTCAACATTCCTCAAACTTGGATCTGCTTCAGACCAATGTAACAACTGCTTGCCAGTGCACAATATGCATATACCACTAAGCTATAGACCCTTATAAAACACATTATGTCCTTTGGTCTCACAGGAGATTGTGAATTTGTACTTTGTACCCTGAGGTTCTCATTAACGTGCTGAATCATGCATCTGATATGATGAAATGGCTGAACTGACAAATACCACTCTAGTGACAAAAATCAATCAAGATGATTTTGCTTCAGCTTTGCTTCAGGAGGGAAGATTGCAGTAGTGTCGGATGGACGTTTTGGTCTTTTGGAAACTAAACGTTCTCATTTCATGTTGGGTTCTCCACTACTCAGCATGGCTCTGTGTGTCAAATCACATCATTGATTTTGTGTTATAGTAAACATTATAATACAAATACAGGTAAATAAAGAGGAAACCGTATGGAACAGCTTGATCATCTTTTTTTTTAAAATTTATTTCTTAATTAATTTAGTTAGTTAGTTATTTTTAAGTAGCCTCAAAATCAAGGCTTTTTTGGATCCTTCCTTTTAAGAGAATTGCCGTTGTCCACACAACGACAATAAAACAATCTCTGAATGGCCTATGGAGATCCTCTGAGGCATCCTGGGTAGATGAAGTATGGTGCCAGACACAACCATGTCCAAAGCAAAGGCTGGGACGTAAACCCTTTTCCCCAGGTCTCTATGCTATATGGTTTGTAGCATTGTATGACAGCCTAGGGGAACCTTCCTAGGGCCTACATCCCTGAGCACTTGTTTGGACAGCCCACGTCATCATACTTCGAAGAAGTATGAGCTGTCCGTAGAAGCTGCACAGGATGGTGACCTTTGGGTGGTGACCCAAAAGCAGAAGTAAGTATGGTATACATCAATTCTGTATTCCCACACTTCATCATACACTGGTTTTGTTAGTTTGTTTGTTTCTGAAGTATGGAATGGACTTACCTTTATTGGTTCTCAGATATCTGTGACTTCTTAAAAAAAATAGATTTTACATTTCTTTACTTTTTAAACATTTGCAAATAGTTTCATCCAATGCAACTCTACTTCTCAGAACGTAAAATACTTAATGAAAACTCATCACCCAGCTTTAATGGTGAGTAACTCTGTTTCTCCTGCCACCAGCGCTATGATGTCCCTCTTTTATTAAATTTACCATCTGCTATACTGCAACAGGCTTAGTGACCCCGTCTGCTGCTTTCCTCCTCCATAGGTAGGAAAGAAGAGGTGCCACATCACCGTTTCCTGCAAGTCCTGCAGGATTTGATTTTTAAAAGTAACAAGAATTTTCATTTTGCTGGCCATGAGTCAGATTAAGTTAATTCTGAGTATGTGACCTGCCTCCTGCCTTGCGAAAGGCTGCACAGGCACTTACTCTCTTTGCTAGACTAGGGTGTGGAAGAGTGCAGGATCCTGCCTGGCATATTGAATAGTTATGACCACCGATGTCAGGGAGGAAAAGGCGGATCCTGGTGGAAAACAGCGTGTGTGGGATAAAGTGGGTTTCGAGCTCAGGTTTGCAAGCTGCTAAACCAGCTATCCCATAGTTCCCATGCCTGCTCCTGGCCAGGAATAGTAGGGCTTCATTATGAGGGAGGTTGTGAGGAAGTCCTCCTCCCTCTGCTATTTGTAGCTGACAACTCCATCTTTTGCCAAGCTGCAGGTATCTGACAGTTTATAAGTGTAGCTGCCTTTTTTCTGGTAAACTAGGCCTGGGAGTGTTTTCTTTCCTAAGCCATAGGTCGATTTATTCCCCTCATTCCTCTTACATTCTCCCTTATCACCTTTTCATTTATGGTCTTCCACGGGAGCGTGGGTCTGTGTTTTCATGCACCAGCACGTCCTGCCGAGGCGTTGCCCCTGGACTGTGCTTGGGCTTTCAAACTAGTCTTGCAGTAAGTGGCCATGCTTTTGAGGGCAAAGGCTTTGGGGTCCTTCTAATTCCAGTGAAAAACCAAGAGGATGGTAGTGAATTCAGAAACACACTTTTTTCCCCTTTTCATAAAAATATTTTTATATGTGTATTTTCGATGGTAGCAAGCTACATGGCTTTTTTGTCCAATTAAGCACTGAACAAGGACAAATGCGCAATATTATCTACCTTCTCCCTTTTGTCAGTGCTTTGCCCTTTATTTTCAAGAGCAGAAAGACACGTCTCTGCAGCCTTGCCCTATGCATACCTGAGACAATTTGCCATCATTACCCATAACCTGCACTGCCACAAAGTTTGGGCTCCTTGCTTTCTCTATTTCTTTTAATGAGGAATGTATGCTTTGGTAAACAAATAACCGTCAACCGAAATGTTGGCTGTTTTAAAAGGACATGTTTTATTTTCTCATTAGCCGTGAGGTTGAGGAATGTATATCTCTTGTGTTTTCAAATTTAAAAGTTCAGGAAAAAAAATTCAGATCCATTAGCAATATTTGGAAGGGAGGGGACGGGACCAGTCACTAAAGGAAAAGCTCAATGATTTATACAACTAAACTTGCAACTGTAAGAGATGACTGTAGAGGTGGTGCGAAGATCTCCAGCTCAACCACTTTGGCTTCTGGCCTCAGACTGGGTCCTGCTGGCATCCTGATCACAAAAGCGTCCTATTGCTTTCCCAAGAGGGGCATGAGCTTGGCCTTTAATCCCCTTAAAGAGGCTGAACAAGCCTTAACAGAATTGGTGAAACCCATGTTGAAGGAGTGAGTACTGGTAAAACCCAACCCTGCATTTTCAGAGGTAACGTTTCTCCACAGTCAGGAAAATTACTCTTCCGCACACATACAAGAAGTTTAAAGGCAAATTTGTGTCCTATTAGTATTCATCAAAAAGAGAAGCATGTTTATTAATAACAGCCTCAAAACCCTTCACGCAAGACCTGGTAAAGGCAGCGTATTTGCCTTCGCAGCCCTGTGCTTGCGGTCTATGGCAGATCTTCTCCCAAAAGCATGAGACAGTCAGCCGAGCAATGCTGAAAACCCAGTGGTACTGATAAAGCAGGAAGATGACATCCTTTTTCCATGTACATTTGAAGAAGCTGAATGTACATGTCACTTTGGAGAGGGATGGGAAGCCCTTTGGAGTGGGAGAGTGTCATTTTATGAAACAATTAAGGCACGCATGAGATTTGTCTTTAACTTCTTATTTCCAGGCTTTTATTGTTTTCAGCTAACATGGTACATCCGGATGCATCCGAAGTGTCAGGAAATCAAGGCTTCTGCCTATGCCATTGTTTGTGTGAGAAGATGTTCTGGGGGGTTTGCAGTCATTGTAAGGCTAGAAGAGCTCTTGTGTGTGTTTCCTAGTTGGTTATTTCTAATGTATGGAGTACAATGGCTCAGCTGAAGCAAAATCCTGCCTACTCTTTCAGTGAAAAAGATAATAGGACATTCTCTCTGTAGCTGCTGGAGCAAGACCCACCATTTCCTAAAAGAAAGCACCCCGTGAAAAAGAGAAACATGCTTAGGTAGTAGTCTAACTTGAATGAGGAGAAGGTGACTCCCTGGATTCCCTCGGTTTTGGATCAAAGGGAAATGGACATTTCTTTTCTATTAGAAATTCTGGGAGTTTTGAAATCATTTAAGTGTTTTGTTCTGAAAATTTCCCGTCAGCGTTGGACCTGTGAGCCCTGGGTGCCAGTTTCTTGAGGCCTCGTAGTGGTTGCCAGGGTTTGTAGGCTCCTCGCTCAATGGCACAGGGCAAGGAAGCCTCAAGGATCCCCAAGGTCTGGGGCATTTTGTTGACGTGTTGATCTGTCAGGAGCTCAGACCCTATGAGTTATGGACACCTTGATGCGGAAGGAGACGGGTCATAAAACTTTGAGGGCTGTCAGATCCCTAATCCCATGTCAGGGAGCCTGGGAGGCGTGGGTGCTTCATCTTGCAACATAGCCCATCGGCCGTGCCCAGAGCCGTGAGTGGTGGGAGTACTGGATGTCTTTGGCTTCAGAGATGTCTGCTGAAAATAGCTTAAATACTCTGGGCAAAATGAAAGAATCTAAACTTTTATAAAGGGATGGGGCATGTTTCTGTCTGATAAAATAGCCAACTTGGATAAACTTCAATGTGTCTGTTCAATGCCCTTCCAAATCAAGCTGGCAGCACACTTCTGTCATGTCATTATAGTTAGGAGTAGTTAACTCCTCAGTACCTCATGTATGTCCTTCTGTATGTGTTTACACCACAATAGTTCTATCATATATTTATTTTATCAATAAATGATCCCCCGAAAGCAGTTCCCAAGTCAAGGCACTGAACCTGTGGTTAGGATCCCGGACAAGCACTGCAAAGAGCTGGATTCATGTCCATCTTCTACCCTTTGGTGACCTCCTGCATCCCAGCTGTGACCTGCAAACATGCTGGTTGAGCTCTCACAGCAGTTCTCAGTGAAGCAGAAAGAAAAGATATTTGATCAGGCTACTCACCTGAGTGGTGGTAAGCACTATTTTCTGCAGCTCTAAATCCTTTAGCCTTAATCTTCCGACAGTGCAGAGTAGTTTCTGTTGTTCATGCACCCCTAATGTAGCAACTAGAACCATTTTGGCAGTGTCCACTACACACTAAGAGGGTATATGCAGCAACAAACCTCTGCTGTCATTGATGCTATAAATGTAGTCCTCGATGCGGTATTAAAAGTATTGTTTTAAACACCATCCTAAATATTCAACCTGTAATTCTTTCTGAGGTTTTCCATGGACACTGCTATATTCCCCCATGCCTATCAGCACACAGGGGATCCTGGAAGAGAGGAGAAGGCAGAAAGGAACTGGCACCCTGATGGAAATTAAAGACAGACGCTGCGGCAAAAGCGCCTTGTTCAAACCGTGAGCAGCTTTACAAAAAAATATAGCATTTGGAGTTTCAGAGGTGAGGCCTGAAGTTCTTTGCTAACTAATTGGAAACTAGTAAGGAAATTCATTTGCCTTCCTCTTAAAACTCATGCATTGCTGATGCATGCTGACTTTTGCTGCTTCTTCAGCAGCCACTGAAATAATTTGTGATGTGAGATTTTTCACTATCAGTCATGCCAACCTGAGCGGAGTCACGTCCAGCTGAATTTTGTTCTTTACCAATGCAAAACCAAAGTCACGGGGACATAGTCCAACAGGTATATTATTTTACCTCCTGTCTCATGGCATCTCTGATGAGCTTACCTGATTCACGCTAACTTCAGATGTGCTTTAAATCTATGAAAGGAAGGATACAAAAAGAAGCACACGCAGAGGGCTAGTCATGAGGCGTTAAATTGCATGTAGATCTACCACAGCATAATCCAGACACCCACCAGGCACTATCAGTGGTAAATAAAATAAATCTACAGATTTAGGCTGCTGGGACTGTTGTGACAGGATTGTACAGAATTTGATGCCGTCAGAAGAGCCTGAATTAGGTTGCATGTAGACGTGTCCATGGCCGGTGTGTGACCCTGTTACAGCAATCGGGTATGACATAGGTGGGACTCCTGCATGAAACAAAGTAACCAGAAAATACTTTTCAGACCCAGGCTACATCTGATTAATTAGATTGAACTAGTGCAATCAAAAATGCCACCCGTCTGGTCTCACAGGGGCACGCTCCTCTTCGTAAGAAATGAGTGTGCTTTTCAGCCTCTGTAAGACACAATGATCCTAAGCGCTCATAAATCCCATCGAAGTGAGGAGACTAGAGATACTTCAGATATTAGTGTTCCCTCCTTGCTCGTACATGCAACAGACATGACAGAAGCCAAAGCAAGCCTTTCTTCTCTGATGTTTTTCAAAGAAACTGTGCCTGCAAGCCTTGGTGCCATGAACACACCCACCCGAAATGATGAATGCGGTAAGAGCCTTTGAAGTTCGATGAGCTCTGGCTTCTTCCCACGATGTGATGGAGCATGAACTCAAACCCAAAAGAATCCCCAGAGGACAGCCCCACACCAGCAGCTCCCCCACCTCTGCTCACCGTCTCTGCTGTGGCACTACGAGGGCTGCAGGTGGTTTCCCAGGGAGGAAGACCACAGGCCATTTCAAGTTCTGAGAATCGCAACTTACCCCTGCATTATAAGTGAAGGTCAATGAATAGGCAGCCCCAAAGCACAGCTGGATGTGCTTGGGAGGTAAGCAAGCCTCTGTGTTTTATTGTAACTTTGTTTGCTGCATTGATTTTGCAGGGAGCCCAATGCAGAATCTAATCTAGATGAGGCAAAAAGCACAGACCACATCAGCAACATCCACACTCAAGTGGAAAGTGAGCAGCTCTCTTTGCCAAAGACAGATGGAAAATAGCTGCTCTGGTCACTGCTGTTGCTTGAAGCGACCCGGGACTCTGACCAAACTCCAGAAAGCAAACTTTGGCAGAAGTGACCAAAATGACCTCCTCCCCACAAGACAAGAAATATAATTAACGTCAGCTGGCCTCCTAGACCACTTTAGGGCAGATTCATTGAAGCTGAGTGCTAGCCAGTTCCCTCTCGTGCATGCTCCCCCTGTCTCACTCAGATGTTGAGAAACTCTCAGAGAGACACGCCTTGGCTCAGACAGAAATTACCAGCTCACAGCAGAGATCAGTGGATGCTTTACAGGGGACTGTGCCATATAAACACTAGGATACCTTGATCTTAAAATCTGTGACCATCCATAGTTTGGGAAATTGGAAAACTAGCCATGTGCTGGCCCATTAAGGCCGGAGAGATTTGGGTAAGTGTTATTCAATCAGATGCACCAAAATAAGCCTGTCACCCCTGGGTGATATTTTGTGAGACTCCTCCTGCCTAGCCCTGCTTGTGTTGCTGAAAACATGGCTATTTTGTCCTATTATGCTTAAACACGACTAGCTGCTAGTCATCAAACTGCTCGGGGGGGGTTGAGATGGTTCACAGTGAATGGGCAAGCCCTTCTTCGTTGGCGGTGGGGACCCCTCTTGACCCATGTGGTCTGTTTCCCCCCTGCCCCACGTCCCAACCCAGTTGCGGGCACCCACGAGGACGGTGCCGGGCAGCTGTGGGACCAAAACCCTGTGTGTTTTCTCTGTGGCTGGGTCCCGACAGCTGCCCGGGCTCTTGGCTGAGTCCCGTGTGAGGTCGTGTCACCCACCAGCAAACAGCTGACAGCCGAAACCACGCTCCTCGGGGTTTGTCTTCGCACTGCCTTTGCTCGTAGTGGGATTTCATTTTCTTCTGAATGGTGGCAAGTAGCGGTTGGACCTGTGCAAAGGTCTGGTAAGACCTGCCCAGCCCTAGTCTTTCCCACAGGGAAGGAAAAACACCACCACCCAAAAATATGGCCCATGTCTGGGTGTGCAGTATGCATATGAAGTGGATTTACTGCAGGGCTGGACTTAGAGCCACCCCATCTGGATCTGTTATCTGCTCGGTAACAGGAGTTTTCTTGTGACAGAAGGTCTGCTACTCCTCTGCTGGAGAAAAACACAACCAACAACAACAAAAAATAACCAAATCAAAACAAGTGTTTTTATTAAACTTGCATGCACTTAAGCCATTTCTTTGAACCTTTACAATTCAGCACAGTGTTCACTGGCGATGAATGTCTTCATCTGGCTTTAAAAGGTGGGAACAATGTCGTGCACTTAAATCCCTTAACTGGAAATTTCTTGCCTTTCATTTGTTTAGCCACAGTAGAGAAAAGACTAGTCACAAAACTTTCCTCTGTGCTTAAGAAGATTTCTCCTTTGAAGCAGCAACAACAATAATACTGTAATAGAAGTAAAGCCTGCTCTTCTTACACCAAGCATATTTTCTTCTGAAGAAACGTGCTGCAATTGCAATGACAAAGTCGGGCTTGCTAAGCAGGGCCGTTTCCCCCTGCTACTTTGTGTTGAACTTTTACAAGCAAGCCATAAATACATAGATACCAAAGAGTTAATTTGCGTTTTTAAACCTCCTTCCCAATATCCTCTCTCATTCCTGCATAAAATCCCCATGTCCAGACATCAAATCAGTAAACCCTGTTGCCTGTCAGAGAATACAATGTCAGGCCATTAGTATGTTAATAAGTCCGGAGGGTGACAGGTGGCCTAGTAGACAGCTCAATTAAGCTGCTCATTAAACACACGCTAACGAACAGCCAAGGCAGGGCCTGAACAGCACCATTCTGTAATGACATGATGTCAGAGCGAACAAATGAGGAAAAATAACAAAAACATTACAGCAGTGACAGACGCCACTAATAGGGACCCCTTGCACTACATCAGCCCTCAAATCAATGAGCAACAGGGATCAAAAAACTCGACCCAACATTCTCAGGGGACTGAATGCAGCAAGATTTTTTTGGTCAGGTTTTTTCGCCTCTTTTTTCCCCCCCCTTAACCAAAATTATCGCAGAATATCACAAATTGGGGGGGGCGGGGGGGGGGGGGAAATAAAGGGGCAGAATTTGTTTCCTGTAAGACATAACCATAAAACCATAAAACTGTGAAAGGTGAGGTCTGAATGAAAATCATTATTTAATGGGATCATCATTTAAATTTGATTGGCATTTTTTCCTTTATCTTGCCTTTTCCCCCCTTTTTCTGAAGCCCGCAGGTTCGAATGATTTGCCGTACCTGCTCTGCCTACTCATTCGCCATAGGTCACCCTACCATTTAAGGAGCGCAGAGAGAACTTTTAAAGTGCAGATTTGTAGCTATTATTTTTAAAAAGGGGACTTCTAGCAGCTGGTAGAAAAAATCCTACCCTTTTCAAGTAAGGAGCTTTCTGGGTAATAAATTCAAGCATCCGACCGGTGCTGAAATGACATTTGAGTCCCGCATTGCTAAACTAATAGGCTGGTTGACCATTATAAGGTCACGACCTTAGCTCTTATCCTAGCTGCAGAGCTGTGTTAAGTTAACAACTGATACCTCGCTGTGTTTCCTTAAAGGTCTAACTCAAGATTTGCGCTAATAACTAGGATAATCAAGTCACGCTGCAAAGTGAATTTGCAGCAGCAACTTTCACGGAAAAAAAAAGATCATTCGGAGGCTATTAATAGACAGGTGTGGAAGCAGCTGCAGCAGCGAGCAGGCTTGCAGATGCAAGTCTGCCATAATATTTAGGAAGCCCGCTAACGGACTCCTGCACTTTAACCGTAGGAGTAGGCCAAATTCAGCTGCACGCAAGCCAATGGGCAGCAGCGCGATTTCCTACCGCTCGCACCTCGTACAGCATCTTGTACCTGCCCGTGCAAAGTGGGTGCAAAGGGCTGTCGTATCAAATGATTGATTTTTTACAGCCCTTTTGGCCTCCCGCAAATAAGGTACTGAGCGCTGGAAAATGAGTACTGAAGGGTGCAAGGCCGGGGGGTGTTTCTGGGCTGAATCCAGCTGTGCCGGAGACAATGATGCGAGGCAGACATCACATGTCAGATTAACGTTGAGTAACAAAACAGCACGGCTTGCCCCAATATGGTTACAAAAAATGAACACAGCTGAGGGCTAGCTCAAACGCCACGTTGGCACTGCTTGCGCAAGACTTACACATCTCTTCCTATCGGTCTGGCTTCTGAGGGCAGATCGTTTTAACTACTCTAATTCTAACCTGATGGTGTTAAATTATTATGAAAACTTGAGTACAGATCAGTTCTCATAGGCCAGCGGCGGGATTAAATGTGCACAGCTCCACGGCAGAGTGGTGTCAGAGAATGGGTCTTCCCCATAATAAAATTCCCCCAGTAATGGGAAATGCAAGATAAACAGCCCTCTTCTTCTACGCTTAACAAAACGTAAAGCTCCAGTGAAGTCAAGGGAGCTGCATCAGTGAAGAACATAGCACTTCAGCACTTGTTACCTTCTTCGAGGAAGAAGTCATCCATCTCCCGGTGTCTTTCACCTTATTTGCATACACAAAGTATTGGCTAAATTGGTGCAAGTTATCTTACTTCACCACTGAAGCGCAGAGGTACCTTCTGTTTGCCACCCACTCCTGTCACTGACTCGGTTGTGCTGGTTTGGGTCTCCGACCTCTTTTCTGCAGCTATGTCTAGGTTTAGGACTGGACAAAAAGCAGTTTTGCCCTGGAGAAGGCAACTGAAGTTTCTGTGGCCACTCCAGTCTCAAACGTCTTCCTGGTCTAATGCAGCAAGAAGCAACACTTAGCCATCTGGGAGTGCAAAACGAATGTGGCAAAAAAAAATGTGTTTTGAGTGCCAGTCAGAGCACGAGCATTCTTTGTGTCTATAAGGCTTTGGAAAGTTGTAAAGTGAGATATATTAAACCACGTGAACTTGATCAAAAGTGATGGAGTGTCATATCTACAGACTGTGAGACATGATGAAATACAAATGGATTTGTACTTGCAGCAGCGATATTCAACATCAGCAGCTGAATTACAACTGCTACTTTAGAAGCAAACGCAACCCCGAACAAGAAACCGCTTTAAAATGATGAGGAACAGCACTGAGCTGAACGTGCTGCCAAACTCTCCGGTGTCAGCCCCCCTCTTCCTCCCAGTGCCCTCCCAGCATCAGGGGGGATGGGGGCTTCCCCGGACAGGGGACAAATACCACCAAACGTCACCACATCTGATTGAGATTCAGTATGTTTGCCTTGCAGAAAACAGCAGACAGCAGAAACTTCAGGACGCATTCTGTTTAGTAAGGCCGTACTTATGTATTTTGGAAGATCTGGGCTCTGTGCCCTACGTACATTGCTCCTGGCTTTCTATGGGCTCCATAATTCTGTATACTGCCCCAGTACTGGTCCTACAGCGGTCCATTTAAGATGGAGAACAACTGGATGGCAACTGAAAGAAGGAAATGCCCTCTGCATTTGTACTACGCATCTGACCATATGCTGCAGGGTAGACAATATACTAAACAATTGTTTTTAGAGACATTAGTAGCAGGTCTGGTAACAGCCAAGGGCAGAACGGGGTCTGAAAGGTGCTCTCAGAGCCGGCCATGCACCAAGGGAGGGATGGGCAATGGGAAGCCCCCCACAACAGCAGTGCAAGGGCCAAGAAGTGTAAAAGAGCAGAGAGGTGTCTGGGGATGTGGTCACATTGTTCCCTGGCAGACTCACCTCATCAAACGGCTCTGTAGCCCCATTCCACCCAAAAATGAAAAAATGCCACACGCAGATCTTAACAAAATGTTCGTGCGTGGCAGGGTAGTGCCAACATGACCTGGAAATAAAGCTGAAGCTGAGAAATCAATGCTCGCAAGTGAAAAGCTAAAAGATAATGTGAGGAAGGGCACTTTCAGAAAGTATACTGACCACTCACTGAAGTTGCAGGCAAGTCCTCTCCACAGTGACTTCAGCTTCACTGAAGGACAATTACCCCTGTGTCTGGCAAGAGCTCACAAGAGCTGCCTGCTGGGATTAAAGTTTGCCCTGCCGTAATTCCTCCAAAATATTTCCTTTCACAACCCCTGTCCCAGGGTTCAAAGGTGTTGGCTGTCATTGCTTCCCTGCCCTGACCTAACAGGCACTGGCAGCGACTTTCCTGCCTGTGGGGGTGGAGGACCGTGCCTCAAAGCTACCCCAGGAACCCCATCGCAGCCCCTTGGGGAGCCTCCTCATCTGACAGACGTAGCACGACACGAGGGAAGGTGCACAGGCACCCCCGTTTCCTTTGGGGTGTGTAGGTTTCACATTCTCAGGGACCTTCTCCTTAACATCAGTTACACTGATTTAGAGAGCAGCTTTCAGTATTTAACTTTTCGTCACTGCTTGGTGTGTAGCTGTCCATCTTATTTACTAGACACGATTCCAGGTCTGCTCTTTGGAGAATTATCTGAGTCCTCATGGGCTTTTCCATGGGCGCAGCAGTGTCAGAGTGCCCCACAAGTATTTATCTCCACCACTCCTGTGTACAATGCAGCAGATAAAGGGAGAGAGAAGACATTGCTGGAGTGAGCTGAGGCACAGGGTCAAAGTCAAAAGTAGTAACTAACCGGGGGGCTTTGTTGTTTTATAGTATTCTGGCATTATCTGTATTTCGTTAGCCCAGAGCATCCCCCCTACTGATGCCAACTGCAGCTGAGACACTCTGCATCTCTGAGCATCATCACATTTCTTGTTGAGGCAAATTCTTCACCCTGTCCATCCTCAGGCAGGACTTGTCCTGGCCTGTCCCTCCCCCCTACCCTTTCCCCAAACCCAGCCTCTTCCAAACCTCTGGCTTCATGTCCCTGTTTTGGCCCCACCGTTGTCTCCTACCCCCGTCTATGTTCTGCGTCCCAGCCCTCATCTTTTCTGATATCACCACGCCCAAACCCCAAGTCTCTCAGCTCTCACTCCCAAACCCAGTTTCTCTCTCCTCTTTGCCTGTTTCCAAGTCTCAATCCCAGTTTCCTTGTCCAATTACAGTCCTCCCTCACCTCCGAGAGGGCTAATTCTCATCCTCTTGACACTAAGCCAGGCAGACTCCCTCCCGTGGATCACTGGTAGCAGAAGAGGCGATGTTCTCCAGGCTGAATCCAAGTCAAAGATTCCCCCATCAGCCAAAAGAAAATTGTAACTGCAGAGATTTTTCTCTGCAAATGTATCAAAAGTCGTAGTTGGCTCTGGAGCCAACCCAAAACCAACAGAGTTTTCAGGGAATGAAATTGCTAAAATTGACAAAGGCTTTCTTGAGCATGTGCAAAACTCTCATTATTATAATTTTGTTATAATTTCTCCGGCTTTGGCTGCATTTTTGAAAAGGCAGTAAAACACAGATCCCCAACAAACAGCCATTTTGCCAGATTCAGATCACTCAGATTTTCCTGTGAAAAGCCCTATGCCTCTGTGTTTGGGAAATGTCAAAAAATAATATTTGCACAGAAGAATTCTGTTTTGTTGTGCTTCTCCACGCGTTATATTTCTGTAAATGTCCTAACCACTTGGTTTGGTATTTTCCAAGCATCCAGCTTGGGCAGACATCTATGCAAAAAGTACCTATTCAAACAGTAACATTTGTCAAAAGTAGGAACAAAAATAAATAGGGCCTTGAAATGACAGAAAGAGAAGGCAGCTGGTGAAATGGGTGCGAGTTGAGGGGGCTGGAAAGAGAACACAGGTGAAAGGACAGAGTAAATCTCTTGAGGTCAAGGTGATACTTCAGAGGGTTTGATTTGTGTTAGGCTCCAAAGGCACAAAGACACCATTTCTACTGGAAGGTCAATTCTTGCATCTTTGTGTGTGTGTTTCTGTGCGGGGGCATAATTCAAAACAGCCGAATACTACATCTTTTCACAAGCCTTGCTTTTGGGGTAAGGGTGTATTTGTCTTGTCAGTGTAAGAGTCTGGTTTTGCTAGCCCCAATCTGCTGGAACTGAAGGCTTTCTGAGGGACTCAGAGGGTTTGCTCCCATAGACGACCGTCCATTCAGGGTGCATGGTAAGACCCGATCACAACCCCTTGGCCATGACTGTCAGTGGACTTTACCTCTTTCTTGGACTCATCCTCTGCATTAGCAACATAGCTGCCAAAGGATGTGTCAGCAGTGATGCAGAAGACAGCCAGAGCCCAGGTGGCAGAGGCCTTAGCACATACCCTGCCAGCTGACATACGGGTGGTGGTTGCAAACCACATGCTGTACCTGTGTCGCTAGCAAAGGAGAGCTGGCACGGTGCTCTGGCATGGCCTCTGCTGCAGACGTGCTGGAGAAATGAGTGGTTGGTCTGAAAAGCCTCCTGTGGGAAAACACATGGCTTTAGGGGCCAACCTGACTGGCCAAACATAATTTGTGTCCTGTGGTCCTCGCCCTACTACTGACGTTGCCTTTAGTTTATGGACTACTACCATAAGAGGTGGGTGGCCTCTTCCTGCTGCTCCTGCTGGGGACTCCGAGCTGGGAGAAATGGTAAACCCCTCACTCTATCATGTACCCCTTGGCCCCAGTACCTCCAGCTCATGAAGGCCAGCAGGGAAGAGCCAGGGCTTTTGTGAGTGGAGGAGACAGGCTCTCTTCTCTCACAGACAGCAGCTTGACAAAACACAGGCAGGCTCTAAAAAAAAAAGAGTGCATCATAGGGTCTGAAATGGGATGGAGAGTCTCGAGTTTCTTCCTTTTAGGATACACTGTTGAGGTTGGTTCTTAGCATGAGAGTATTTAAGATAAGTGGGGCTACATTGGTCATCAGTGTTCCCCTGACGTGGCACTAGGACAGCAAGAGGAAGGAAAGGCACATGGGAGCCATCAGCCGCACCCCTGCTGCCTCATCCTGTTTGATGGCCCTTCATTAACACCTCCCACACCAAAGCAGCTTCTCTGGTACACAGAGCCAGTCTGTACGGATCGTGCTCACTCTCTTTCTGAGATTTAATACTGCAAACCAGACTAGGAGTAAGACCGTATCAATTCTGCCCAAACCTTTCCTTTTAGACGTGTGAGTGCTTGGCCCATACCCAAGGGCTCAGCCCGTGCCTCCAGGCTCAGAGAATCCCGGCACCAGCCCTGGGTTCTTTCTCTCCTGGCTGGAGGTGCTCCGAGATACTGCGGGCTCCCCCATGCCCTTCCCCAGTGTCTGCTCTGCCCACCTTCTTCCAGGCAGAAAATAAACAGCTTCCTCCTCACCCATTCCCTATGCTCTACAGCCGTGTGGGGAGGATGAGGGCACCAGGCTTTCACAGACATCCCTGCTTTCAGCCAGCTAGAAGCATTATTCTCAACATATCTGCTTTCCTATTTTTTGTGTGTGTTGTAGGTAAATGCTACTGGGTCATATATACAATAAAAAAGACTTCAAGTATAGCACTGGGACTTTTGGTTGCCTAGACTGGTTCTGTGAGCTGATCTTTGCTTGTCCCAGTGAGTGTTATTCTGTGAGGTGGAGGCATTAATGCAGAGGTGAAACAACCTTCTTTTGGGGTACTCTGTGTCGGCTCAAAAGATGACACGTATCAAGTTTTCCAGATCTGCTGGGAATTGTCTGCCTGCTAAAATTAAATAAGCAAACCAAGGCTTTAAATCCTACTGCTACATAATGGCTAAAATATTCTTTGTGATTAAAGCCTGGAAAATCAATATAACCTTTGCAGGATTATTAAAAGGTGATCATCTAGTCAGTGCCAGGTGAGGCTCCCAGACACCAAGAACGCAGGGTCATTTCTCCTACATGGGATGGTCCCTAGAAGAGCAGCCAGCGTGGCCCCGGGACATGCCTGCTGCCCCCAGAGGTGTGCCCTGCCAGCAGCCCGTGAGCTCGCCGCTGCCAGTGGGCTCTCCATCTGCAGCGTGGGTGCCCCCAAGGTGCTCTACAAGCTTGTGGGGACACTTCCCCCTTCCTTCTGCCTAGTGGTGACCTTACCTCCTCTCACCTCCGCCTCTGCCCTCCTAGTGCTGCCCATGCCCTGCAGCCAGGGCAATGGCTGTGTACCCAACCCAACCCAACCACCCCGTCTGGTCACGTGGTGACCAGTTTCCCTGATAAAACACTCCAGATGTTTCCCCTCCATTTAGTTAAACCAGCAGCCATCACAACAACTGGGACCCAGGGTATGCGGACATGTGAGCAGGAGCACCCAACCTCTATTTCTTAAACCAGCAAGATCCTAACTGATGCAGGACAAAGCTTACCCACTTCTTGTATGCACCAAACCGGTGAACCTACCCATGTGTTATCACTATAAGCAGGGAAAAAGAAGCTTCTGCAATGTGTTTGCGGTTCCCAGGTGAAACCAAGGGGCCAAAAACATCTTCTCTGAAATATTTCACCTGAACTGCCAACAAGGCTTTCTCTCAGCTACCTGTGGGTTTGTCCTTTACGAGCCACATCTTTGAAACTGGGCTGTGTACTGAACACCTCTCTTCAGGATAGCCAAGCCCTGACCTTTCGGGACAGGCTTTATACTTTTGGCAGGCAATGCTCTGAAAACCCTTCATAGCCTTCATAAGATCTCCCTGCTTGACAACTTGGTCTCTATAAACAAAGGAGAACCAGAAGTTCATTAATTTGGAGAACAATCTTGTTTCCTGGAAAAGGCAGATTAGAGTTTTCCCAGGTTTTCCTCCTACATAGGAAGCCCCTCAGCTGTCCCAACCAGATGCCGAATTCAGGAATTGCTTCCTAAGGCTCTGGAAATGAGGGGTTTGAGTTTTTAGACAAATCCAGCTTTTACAGTATGGCTCTCAACACAGGCTTGTGCAGCTTTAAGGATCCAGCAATTCGGTGAGATTTCAGGGTACCAGCAGGAGTATGAGGGGAGGACCTGAGTCTCCACAAATTCTCCTGCGTTGGCCCTGGGGTAGTTAGAACCAGGTGCAAAAACGGTGCCTTTCTCTCATCATCCTCTTAGTGAATCCACCTCGTCCATGTCAAGAAATGTGGACACCCCTTCTGCTTTTTAGGATCAAGAGGTAAGGCAGTCCCCTTGGTGTCCATCACACTCACGTAGGTGAGGACACAACTTCTGGAAGACCAGAGCAGGCTTCCAAAAGCTCAATGTCAGGGACACGTTTTCTGGAGGAAATAAGGCACCTCCCATTAAGGCTTTGTGACCATAATATTTCTTCTGGTACATGCTGTGTTCCTGGGGATAGGCTCCCTTGCTTTCTACCAGGCAGACATGACTTGTCAGTGTGCTTTGCCTTTTGTGGATGCACCTGCTTGGGGTGCAGGAAATGGCGCAGAAGGTGGAAATGTTCCCATTCCCCATGGCAATGGCTGATGAAGAACTGGAGTTATTGAAAGGGTCTTTGGTGAGACTGAGGGCATATGACGGCTTTTTGTCTGATGACAACTGTTGAACCAGGTCCTCAGCTCTCACTCTAGGAAATCTCTGTTTTACTTGAAGTCATGGTTTTCCTCTGTTTTTAAGACACCTACACAGCTATGGTCTGGTCAGATACAAGTTAAAGGTCTCCACCTCACCAAGAATAACAGTAAGTTTTGGGCCTTAGGAGGGTTGAGAATGCTCTGATAGAAGTGAAATACACACTTTGCGCTTGAAGCTGGGCTTCGATATCGATGTCACTGCTCTAAATAAAGCACACGGGTTTTTGGAGGAGCCACAAACTTGCAGAACCCCCGGACTTCGTAGGTATTTGTGGATGAGCCCCATTTCTGAAAAAGTCAGCTGCCTCCCTTGGAATGCCTATATACAAAATTTCAGAGCCCTTGTTGAGCTCTCTTTCTTCTCACAGACAGTAGTTTAGCCTTAGGTTGATCTCCAAAGTCTTCCCAGGAGGTGGGAGGTGCGTGTATGAATCTGAGCACAGAACGCATCTCCCTGTGCTTGAAAATGTATGGTAATATTATCAGGAAAATTGCATGGTCCGGTAGAGCGGGTGTCAGACCAGGTTTTGTTCACTGCTACACCAGGGCCAGCCGTGGGGGGACCATTGTCTGCTGCAGTGAGATAATCCCACCCTGCCTGCTCCTCTACCCGCACTGAGGAAGCCGTGAGTAAATGAAGACTGAAAGCTGGTGACTGGGAAGACAGTCAGGCAACTCCGGTCTCTTCTGTTGGACTCCAGGTCTTCCTGGACTGAAGCCAATGAACATTT
>WAAD01033766.1:90899-119629 GCA_013389945.1 Fregata magnificens
TTACAAACTACCATCTCTAGGATGGCGTGATGGCCTATTAACGAAATGGAACGAACAGATTGCATTGCCATGTTTGGCTGATAGCGACCGCAAACGCAGGGTAAAGGTGGCGTATTAAAGAAACTAACATTAGTTTTTAAAATATCACAGACTTTTATGTTAGAGAGCGGCAGAGTTCCTGGAAATAATCCTGTTAATGCACATATAGCTACAGTATCTAATGATTCATTATCAGCAAGCGCTGGCCTTTTGTTTCACATTAAATGAACTGGGCATTCGCCATCCAGTGAATGTCAGCTAACAGTAGAAAGTAATGACAGGATGTGGTTGTATGAGCCCCTTTCATCCTGGGAGCTCTCAAAAGCCATTTGCAAATGTTTATAGGGGCAGGTTTTCAAAAGGGGTTCTGCACGCACCAGCTCTCCAAGTGGGCGAGCGAACTTGCACCGGGCGCATCCAGGAGGAATGATTCCATCCTCCGGGACACCATCTCCCGCTCCTGCAAGGAGAGAAAAAGACACTTTAATTGGCCTTTCCACCTGTCCCGGCATCGTTGTGGCCTGGTGCCACAGCACCATTTTTGCCCGTGCTCCTGGGATAGAATTGCTTTCCGTTTTCCCCCCCTTCTATAAAAACCTGGCATCAGAGATGGGGAGATTTTCAGCCACCCACTGCAGCGCATCTCCCCTGCCTCTCAGGCCAGCGAGCTCACAGTAAACCAGTTTCTTGCTGTTTACGCTGGCTTTACATAAAACAATGAGTCGGGGTCAAGGGCCTGGCCCCATTTCCGAGGGCGCAGAGGCTCGGCCGCTCAGCTGGGTTTTGGGAGGGTAGAGGTGTTGGGCAGCCCCTTCTGCAGGCAGGCAATGTGACTCCCTCCATGGCTCCTGCCCTCACACGCGGCTGCCCTCACCCTGTCTAATACAGATGCAGGATAAAATAAAATAAAAATAATTAAAAAGAAAAACAAAGAAGTAAATCAATCAATAAATACATGATGACCAAGGCGATGAAACTGCAACCACCACCTCTCTGGCAGGGCTCTCCTCCTTGGACGAGAAGTGAATGGCCCGCACGTAACAGATGTTTCCCATGTCCCTGAAAGCTGTACTCGAAAGTGCTTAGTTACTATGGTGCTAGAGGTGGTATTACAATTTACACAGGCTAAAAACAGCGATCTGTGAAAGTGGGTGACTTGATTTGTCTTTGAAAGCCCCCGAGTAGCTCGGTATCTGCACGTTCCTCCTTTCAAGCAGAAATGCTTCTGCTGCAGAGATTTTGGGTTCATGCGATTGCGTGTTGTTTTACTGACATACTGTAAAACAAACCGGGCTCGCTCAATGTCCACTGTGAAAACTGACAAAAAATCAAGATCAAGAGAAAAAACAAGGAAGACACCAAGGTCCCAGGAGAGCTAAATGTCCGAAGAGGGGAAACAGTCATATGTAAAAGACCTCTACGGGAGAAAAAATATATACAATTATTTTAGAATTATAATAATAACTATAATAATAATTATATAAATGTCTATTATACAATATATCATTAAATAATCAACGTTCAGGGACAAAATCCCCAAAATGGAGTTTTTGCACAGGGAGTGTTTTTCTGGCATGTGAATTATTTACTAGGGCATCTGATGTGGAAACCTTTGGTGTGCAAGCTCCCCATCGCTCGCGTTGTCCTGCTGCGGGGGCCAAGCCCCGGGGCTGCCTGCCTTGCCACGCCAGGAGGTGCCAGCTGCTGAACCAGCTTTGGGCTTGGTGCTCATCACTCACCTAGCATCCTGTCGTTTATAAGCTGGGAAGTGGAGAGTTGAAGTCGGAAGCCAAACTGACCCCCTGCATCACTTCTTCTTCTGAGGGGGAAACATGGCAAATTTGGGAGCTGTTCTCTAAAGACAGACACCGAGACCGGACATGACTTTTTCAAATGAGGACAAAGAGATGCAATAGTTTTGCCTGTTTGTCCTGTGATGGGATTTGGCGCTACCAGTATTTTAGGAACAGTTTATTCTGTCACTCTGTAGTACAGTGTACCACCAACTACATCCAATTTTACAATCTACCTGCAGGGATTTCGTTATGTCAGCGAAGGTTCAATGCTAAGATTTCTGGGCATAAAAACCCACAAGCTCGCTATGTTTCTCCTGCGTGGTTCATTTGTTTATTTGTTATTCAGCTAATTGCAACAGGTGAGTGCACCCTTGTAGTGCCTTCCTGCGTACGTGAAAATTTTAAGTAATAAAATGATGTGAGTGCTGGTGGAAGCATAACTGGCAACACCACCACCGAGGTTTACGCAGAAGTCCCCCGTGGCATTTAGATGCATCAGTATTTGGGACTTGCCTGCTGCTGGCTTGCAGGTTGTGAGGCTGGGCTCGGAGAGTTCAGCTGGTGGGGGCACAAATCCTACCAGCCGGTTTTTCCAGGTTGGGTAGAGAGCGACTTGCAATCCTGTTGTCAGTAGTCTGCTTTACTTCTTCATCTGGGGTAAAGCCACAGAGCTTGATTCAACTCAGTGAAGCTCTCCTGGTTCTCAGAACTGCAGGACATGTCCTGTCTTAGCTGCCTCCCATCATCTTTGGGATTGGCAAGATCAAAGCTAGCCCTGCTTGTTTCTTCCTGTTCCTGACGTGGGAACACGGGCACCGCTGCAGGAACGGTGTAAGCTGTGCTTGCACCAACTCCTCCGAGGAAGGAAATGAGTGAAAAGCAAAACAAAAAAGAAACCCCACACCTTGGCTTGCAAGATACTTTAATACTCATCCTGTGACACACAGCATCAAAGCTGCATATTACCACAGGGCAGAGACCGAGGAAGAGAGGGGAAACTAGTGTTATTCCTCAGATCAGGGACCGGCCGCGACATTTCTCCAGCGAGGACGTGTGGCCCCTCTGCTGCCGGCATCACTGGCTCCCTGAGAGGGTGGCTGGGATTTCATCCCCCAAATACCCCTGGCCAGCCCCAGAGCCCATGGCATCAGCCAGGGCCAAGGGGGCCAGGTGGCTCTATGCGCTGCTGGCTCCAGGAAAGAAGCAGTTTTAAGCACTTGGGGCCAGTTTTGGAAAGCCACCCCCAAGACAGCAGCAGAAACAGCAGCACGCAATGCGCTGTGGTGCCAAGTCAGGCTTCAGCTTGTGACATAAAGTTTTAGGCTGTGCCGTTTGCTCTATAACAACGGGTCAAAGTTTCCCCCCGGCCCAATGTTTAATACTTTCTGCATCGCTAAACACAGCTGGCCATTTTTCTAGTGGCATTAATTACCAGTTATATTCTTCTTTCTAATCACCAAGACCATGTCTGTGCACTTCCACCCCCTCTGTCTTCTGCAGCCACCTCGTGGAGTCGTGGCTATAGGAAGTCCTAGGTACACCCGGTGAAGATGCTCATGGGCTGAGGTTACTCCGGTGGGACACCGGAGTAAAAGCAGGGTATTAGCAAAATTTCTCTCTTCTTTATTTAAGAGGGAATGATTATGAGAGAAATAGAGCAATTAAATATGCATGTACATAAAATACCATCTATTTATTGTATATGTCTACTCTACCACAGTTTTTTATATGGTCTCCAAGTAAGGTAGAGGGCAAAATCCTGGCTGCACAGGCATCTGTGGTAAAACTCCTGCTGACTTGCATAAAACCATTTCACCCACTGTTTCCACTGGGAGTCACACTGCCTATTCAAAGCGTAGCTGGAGAAAACAGCAGCATTTAGACCATCTGGGGACAGTAAATCGGGCCTGCTACCTAGCTGGGTGGCTGTCCTGAGCATCTCGCAGAAGCAGAAGGAGAGAGGGGACGGCGGCCAGTGCGGTGGCTGGGACCACGCATGCAGAGGGGGAAAGTAGCCCTTATAAAGACATTTTCTGATGATTATTTTGGGAAACCTTCTGGTAATCCCCAGTCAATCTGCATGCTAATAGAGGTCATTTACCAAAGCAGAATACTGGAGAAAGCTTTGCATAATAAGAACGTTAGTTTGATTTGATACTAAAACTTTCAACTGTTCAGTCAAAGCCAAAGCTGAATTTCTGGGGGGAAAAAATGATATTGAATGCAGAAGTGAATCTGGACACAGTTTAAACGAGCTCTTTTTGATCAATTAGACCTTTCTGTGATGTCATCTTTATTACTTATTCTAATGAGATGGGTGTTGTAAAAAGGATTGGGGAGTGAAATCCATTGATAATCTCCTTAGCACTGTGGATAATATACAAGGTTTCTCCCCCACATTGAGAGCTCTAAGCTTTTCTAATACACTTTAAGACTTCTCAGTGTCTCCCTATTCTTAAAGGAAGATGATTTTCCTTTTTATGATGGGGTGTAGATTTGTTCACTCTCTCTGAATAATTCGGTTAGAGATTTACAGCTGCACGTAGTAATTTTTATTCACTGCTGCACTTTTTGTGCACAAAAGCCGTGGTTTAACCCCAGATAAATGCTATCTGCTGCGGGGCTTTTTGAGTGTACTAAAGGCGTAGAAGCTAGTGCAGCTGCAAACTTCCTTCTCAAGCCTTAGAGCTATATTAAACTAATTTAAGTACCTAGGCAAATATACTGAATCTCTTCCACAGAGGAGCGTTTAGAAGGAGAATGGAAATTCTGGTGAAGTATTTGCACAGCACTTCCTCGGTTTAAAACAAGTGTTCAGGATTATAATCAGGTTGTGCTAGCCACCACTCAGGTCCCTCTCTAGTTTAAAAGGTGCATAATGAAGTGATAAAAACATTAAAAGAAGCAAATTCGTCACACTTGGATTGGGATGTCTTTATCCTTCATGTTGACATCAGATCTTCCTGTGTGTCAACAGGAAAGAGAAACCTAGCAAGTTTTCCAAACCATCTAGAAAATGTCAAGCAAAATAATACAGGCTTGTATGAAATGAAGTAACTTTCCAAGCTAAATTAAATTAGTTACTTGGATAAATTTCAGAAAGAAAGATAGAAAGAGATCAAGAAAGAGACAGCAAGAGAAAGAGAAAAAGAAAGAGAGAAGAGAAGAGAGACAAAGTCAGAAAGAAAGAGAGAAGGAAAGAAGGAAAGAGAAGAAGAAAGAGAAAAACAGAGAGAGAAAAAAGAAAGAGAAAAAAGAAAGAAAGGAACAAGCAAGAAAGAAAAGAGTGAGAAAGCAAGAGACAGAAAGAAACAAAGAAAAAGAAAGAGAGAAAGAAAGAGAAAGAAAGACAGAAAGAAAGAAAGAAAGAAAAAGAGGAAGGAAGGAAGGAAACAAGGAAGGAAGGAAGGAAGGAAGGAAGGAAGGAAATTACCAGTACAGTTCCAAAATAATGCTTTTCCCTTGTGATCTCTTAGGAAAGGTTTCTCCTTTGCATTTCAAGACTGCAGGACTGCCTATTCTGGTAGAGAGGAATTTATATGTTTCTGATAAAAATCAGCATAGTGCACACACCCTCTCTCCCTTTTATCATCCACGTGTGCGTATGTGTAGAGGTTTCAGCTTATGTGGTACATATAGCCTTTATGTAAGCTTTTAATATTAATTATTCTTGCTTTCTCCTCTGCACTCTTCCATGTCAGTTTGTTGGGCTGATTTTGAACTTTGGGGAAAGACCACACCCTCTTTCTTCGAAACCTTTCTGGAAACAACAAATGAAAATCTTTTTTAAAAAAACTTCCTGCCTTATGAAATTTAAGCCTCAGACTTGCAAAGGCACAGACATGTGCTCCCATCCTGCGAGTCATGTGTGCAGGCCCATTGGCTTGCGTAACTGGAAATCAAAATGATGGATGTATGATGTGCAACCGGCAGTTGCTGGGATTGGGAATGGGCACTTGCCTGTGCAGAGAGCATTTGAGATACTAGGGCTGTCTTCCAGAAGGAGACTGAAGATGATTCAAGAGATCATGCAAAAAAAAAAAAAAAAAGGCAATACAGACAAAATCCAAAGATAACACAAGAGGATTTTTGTTTATTTGTTTGTTTCTGAGCTTACACTTTCTTCCTTTCGACAAAAATCAGTTTTCTGTCCAAAGGGAAAGGATTCAAATGTTTCTTAAGAAATAGGAATAAAGAAATAGATGGTCTTGGGAAAGAGAAATATGAAGTGAAGACTTGGTCAAATGTTCTCTCTCTGTGCAGAAGAGATTGTCTCTGCCCACTGAAAGAACAGAGAATGCAGGGAGGGCACAGCTACGTGCAATATCAAAATAATCCCAAAGGATACCTGTTAGTGGGCAGGGATGTGAAAGCTCCTCATAGCTAGTTTACCACATCTGCCGCTGAGGTAAATAGCTGCAGCTCCAGCAATCCCAACAGCCTGTGCTGATTTTGGCATTAAGGACCATTAAGCCCAAAGAAAGAGCCCCTGCAGCAAAGCACCCCACTCCCCGCTGAGCCGTAGGGTAGAGGGGGAGTGTGGGCATCTGCTGCCAAGTACGGGACCGGGGCCTTGGGGACCTGGGGCAATAAGTGAGCAGCACATAAAAGGACAGGCCTTGAGGATGCTTGTGGAAGAAGGAGAAGCCGGAGGAGCTGGTGGGAGGATGGGCAGGTTATGCCTCTCCTTAGTGACCGAGCAGGGCAGCTCTGCATGCCACGTCGTCACACGTCCATAAAAGTACTTTGTCCTTTCGCATACTGTTTAGAAAGGAAACTAGAGGAGGGGGAGATATTCTACATGCTATCTCCATTCTATGGAGAGGAGCATTTAAAAGGTAAAACAGGCAAACCATATGGGGGAGAAAACACCGCAAATTACTTCAGAAAGGAGGAGGAGACAGGATGTAATTAGAAGCATTTTTCAGAAGCTGTTTGCACAGCTTATGTCAGCGAGGAGAGCTACTGAGAAAGGATACAGCCCCGGGAAAGTTCAGCAAGATAAAGGCAGTGGTCTTTCCAGACACTTGATATTTTCCCCGAATTTCACTCCATTACTACATTTAGCCGTGGATCAGGCTCACATAGCTCTGGTATACACCCCTTCAACCTGGAGATCTTCGGGGACTCCAGAGAGGCTTCTTCTCTGCATGGAAACCACCCAGCACATCAAGATGCTGTCACACATAGTGAAACAATGATGAACAAGGAACAGCCTGCAACAAAGCAGAGGGATTTTGTGAGAACTCTTTTCTCACAAGGAGCAAAGGAAACTCAAATGTTATGTCTGGAAGACATGGACAAACATACGTTCAGTTCTTAAAGAGGGTGAATGAAGCCAAACCTACAAGAAGGCACCCGTCAGAAGGTGACACCAGCCAAAAGCAGGAACCGCACATTGTTTTGTGATGAGGCGTCTTTAAGAGCTGAATTAGGGGAATGAAAAACTCACATTTCTAAGGCGGTGTCATAAAGCCATTCCTACTCACAACTAACCCAACACTATGCAAACCAGCCAGCTGGGGAGATCTCGATCACATCCCGGTGGTAGGTGGCTGCTGACACAGCTCGGCCAGGGAGGTGACTCTGCCTGCCCCCTCCCGGCATGTACCCTCGTACCCTGGGAGGAGATGGATGGGAAGACTGAGCTTTTCTGGCTCGTCACTGAGAGGAAGCTATCACAACGTGACAGGTCTCATATCTTCTCCCAGACATCGCCTTGGTCCCCGCCTTGGGGAGCCGAGTCCTACGCCTCTGGTGGAAGAGCAGGGACAGCCCGGCCCGGCGCAGCGGGGGCTCTCCCCCTGCCGCCGCAGCTCTGGCTCCCTCCGGAGAGTGCAGACGCCGAGCCAGGTGGGCTCTCCCGAGGGCCCGCCATCGCCGTCTCATTTGCATCTGGCGTTTGGCAGGGAAGCCAAGCAGCACACGGCGCACCGGGATGACACGGTGTCCTGACCCTGTCTTACACAAATGTCAAGCTGTCCCGGTTTGTACCCCCTGCGGCTTGACGGGACTTGCTTTCCCCCCTCCGGTGGGCCACACGACAGTACTCATGCCTGGAGACGTCTAATGGGGAGAAATACAGCTCCTTGGCCAGCCAGACGTGGCCATAACCAGACTGTTTGCTTTTTTTATTCGGGTCCCTGGGGTGCAGCTTTCCCCTGCCCTCTCTCGCCAGTCATTAGGGTCGGTCGGAAGTGAAGGCCGTGGGGACATCCGCCCTGGGGTAGACACAGCAATACTGGCGTGGGGTCTGCAACCTGCTCCCAGCCCCATCTCACAGCCTGGGTACGTGAGCAAGGGCACGTGGCACCGGGGGGGGCCCCAGTCCCCACGGCCCCACCATGAGACCCCTTCCCTTTGGCTTTGTGTGGGGCCGCGTGCTTCAGCTTCCTGCTCCGTCACATAAGAAGGGTTTTTTGGATCGTTGCAGGGAGATGCACACGGTCCAGCCCAGCGTTTCGTTTCTCAAAAGTCTTCATGAGCAGCTCCCAGGAGTTTTCCCTGACCAGGCTGGAGTCGAAGGCCATCCTTCCTCTGACGAGGCTGGGACGCTCACCAGTGCCAGCTCCAGCCATCTCCAGCAGCACCAAGGTGGGACACAACTTTGCTGGTCCCCGTTGCCATGTCCAGCGCTGCAGCAGAAGGCCCCTGCGTCCACATGCACGGACTGCCTCGCATCTGCCCGTCCGCGCTGCCGGCCCCAGACAATGCTCCCACAGTCGCTCCTTGCTGCATGGGCAACTCGTACAGGGCAGCAAAACTGCCCATTAATGAAGAGTTGTCAGATGTTGCCAGGGCTCGCGGGCCCAGTCGGCAACCCAACTGTCACCACAGTGAACAGTGAGACAAGGCAAGAGCTCTCAATCAGTTTAGGGGCTTAAAAGCAGTGACTCACCAGCAGACAACCATTTATTTTTATCATTGACCAATAATTATGGTATTGTCCGCCAGATATAAATACCACACTGTTTCATGACAGTGGCTTTGCCTTGTCCTCTTTCCAAGTGATTTCTATCAAATGAAGAAGAAAAATCCAATAGCTAGCATTTCAGGTGACGGGTTTGCGCAGTGCATGAGGCAGCCACAGAAATAAAACCTGCCTGATAGAGAATGAGCCAAATCCTGAGACCTGCCCCAGCCAGAGTCCCCATGAGACCAACTCGAGACGCGCATGGCTTTTCAAAGAGGCTGTAGTCTGTGTGGCAAGCGTAAAAACTTTGACATCCTCTATACATTCACTGAGCTGGTGCAGCCGGTATGAAATGTAGTCAGGGGGAATGATCTCCCATGCCTGTAAAACGAGGCGAGAGAAGGAGCCATCCCCACACGCCAAGCAAGCAGCCCCAGAAGGTCTTCCACGGGTGTTCAAACACCCCTGCGCTCCAGCAAGGGCTTTGCCTTAGTGGGAACGTGGGGGCTGAGCACCCTCCGGCTGGTCCCAGCAATCTTCAGCATGTGTTTTGGAGGTGCCTATGTAGCAAGCGGTCGGTGCTGCTCTTTGAGAAGTTGGCTGACACCTCTGCAAGGAGACCCACTACATCCAGAATAAAAAATGGAAGAGATGATAGGGCAAAAAGCCTGGTAAGTCAGGCTCAATTTTCGCTCATTTCATATTAAACATATATTTTGGGTGCAGTACAGTTTATTTACATGTGCTTCTTTAAGAAATTATACCGCTGGTGATGCTACCGCTCCGGTAATGTCAGTCCACCCACAACAGGCAATGGGTGGCCACATGCCAGGTCAGAGAGCCGCAGTGGGTGGCCAGAAGGAGTAAGCGCAGAAGCTGGTATGCTCCCTGTGATGTCTCCAGCAGTGGCAGGTGGGAAGGACAGCCATCTGGGACCGTTCGGCCAGGGCAGCATGGGGATGCTGACCCTGCCGAAACGTCGGCGAGAGGAGCAGCTCTCCCAGGGAGGATGGGAGAGCAGACGGGGACGCTGTAGACTTTGTGCTGCCCGCCCCAGGAGCTGCCTCCATCCCTCCAACTCCGCCGGCCGCAGCCCCCGGGCCAAGGAAATCCCCTGTCCATGCCTGGCGTTGCCAACAGCTGCCTGAGGCCAACCTGCCGGCGGATCCCGGGAAGCGCCGTTTCTTTCGGGAACGACCAGATATGAAGGCTCCATTATATGGAAACACTGATCTCCCGCATCTGCCAAACCCAACACATTTCCTCCACCTCTCCCCGACACCCCTCCCCACTGTTAGGGACCCTTGTGGCTTTTTCAATAGTTGTTTTCTTTCTGCTTAAAACAGGGCTGCTTCTCTGCAGGGAGAAAGGCCCTGTTTGTGGGGTGCAGCTGCATTTCAAAGGTACATTGTTGGTGAGTTATGAATTTGCATGCCTTTACTAATGTGTGGAAACAGGAGAATTCTTTAGCTTTTTAATCGAAATTGATGTTATTCCTCTGCCAGTGGTACCCAAGGAACTGTTTTGTTCCATTTCCTCTCCTTTCATGCAGCCCTATTTATGTTTAGATCTGGTTTGCTGCCACCAAGAATCATTGTCATTACCACCAGTGTCTAAGGGCTGGCCAAGTCCAGCAGCTGTGTGTTTAATGCCTACCCTCGCTAAGGTTTATTTCCTTGACAACATGGTCTTGTTTGAAGCAACTTTCCTCCCTTTAAGAAGAAAGAAAGAAAGAAAAAGTCCCTTTCCAGTGTTTCTTTTTCTTTTTTCTTTCTTTCTTTTTTTTCCTTTTTTTCCTTTTTTTTCTTTTTTTCTTTTTTTTTTCCCCTTTTTTTAGCTTGGGGACAGGAGTGGGAGTTTTGGATGTGAATACTGGGGCTACCCCCAGTTATTATTTTGACGATCCCCATTTCCCCCCACCCAAAAATCTCGCCCTGCGCCTTGCTCGCCCTCCGCATTTAAAATGGAATACCTAGGTGGCCAAGTGGGACCCGCTGACCTCTATATCCTGTTCCTTTCTCTGCGCTTTGCTGCCAGTTTCCTCGATAAAAGGCGAGAGTGAGAGATAATTAACAAAAAACATGGCCCCCGGACAATGAAACAACTGGCCTTGGCCAGCCAGAAATTTATCCTGGTTTTCTAGGTGAACTTTCTCCCATCAATCTTTCCTTTAACCTCTGTGTTAGTGGAAGCAATAGGAACACCCCCTCCCCTCCCCCGAGCAAATGCTTTCTTTTGAGGGGGAACAAAACCCGGGATCGGAGAGGGCCGAGGTAAAATCTGGGTGGTATCGTGCTGCCGCACAATGCCCCCACTGTTCCCCGGGCCGGCGCTGGTGTTTTACAACAGGGGAGGGGAGAGGATGAATGGCCCGATGATGTGAAACAATCCTCCTGATTCAGGGCGACAAACCCATCCTCTGTTCCGCCGGGAGGGGAACAAAAAAAAGGGGAGAGCGGGCAGGGACGGAATTAAACCCAAACCGGTTTGTCTAAGAAAAATCCTTCCGATCCTGGAAATGCTTCTGGGAGATGCTGGGGCGAAGCCCGGGGTATTATTCCCCCGGCTTTCGGTTATCGATGTGGCTCCGGGGGCCGGCAGAGAAGGGCCAGGGGACGCTTTGTCCGAAGCGAGAAAGTACAATAGCCCCTAAGTGCCGGCATCTCTCGGGCCGCCCCGCGCTCGCTCCCTCGCGGGCGCCGAAAACCCTGGCAGTCGCAAAAAAAAAATGATTGGCGGTAGGGTTGGGAGCGCGCAGGACAATGCGGGTCCACTTCAGGTCCCCTTGAGAGGGTATTATGGTGAGGGAAAATATTTGTGCTCTGAAGATGACACTCTCCATTTTGTTAATGGCTCTCATCCGGCGCTGATAATCACACCCACCGCACTCCTGTCAGTTGTCTGCCGGTTCCCAATTAATGGGGCATGCTCAGAGAAAGCATCCCTTTTTCTGCAACCAAGACAATCCCATTGTGTTCACCTACTTGAGAAGAGGGAAAGGTGAATATGAGGGCATTCGGCATTGTAAATTACCAATAAAACAAAAACTGAAAGAGCACCCTTCCCATAAATTAGGAGTTTTCACTCCCGTTGGGTCACACGTTGGGAAAGGCGCCTTCGGGCTTGCGGCAGGACAATTTTGCGCAGAAACTAACGCAGCTTGATCACTTTTTTGCCTGACCCTATTATTACTTGCAAAAAAAAATACTGTTAAAACAGCTATACCAGTTTTACGTTTCGTGCACTGGCAATATGGTGCAAAGGTCCAAATAGATGCATTAACACAGGCTGCTGACAACAGCAAAAAGGCGATGCCGTCATGTATTAAATACTAAGAGCTGCTAGAAGTGTCTTTTTTTTTTTTAATTCCATGCTTTGCTCTGCAGGGACTAGTAAAAAGCTCGGTAAGAAGTTTAGCATCTCCAGAGAAGACATAGCCAGGCCACTGACTTTCACTCTTCCCCAAGGACAAAACAAAATAAAACAAAACACTACGAAACAAACCTCTCTACAGAGGCATATAGTTATCTGGATTTAAAGTTGAGCATCTTTGGTACAAAGCCATCTTGACAAATACTCATGCAATATTAAATATAAGGCCACTACAGGGGTGTCCCCCTCCCAACAGCTGACCGCTTTATTTGTCACCTATCACATTTAACTTCAGTTGGGCCTTATAAAAACCATGAAAGTGTAACACATGCCTTTTGTTTCATCTCAAATATAAGCTGCACGAGGCGGCAAGGGGGGCAGGTGAGCAGAGATCAGCCAGAATGGGGAGAGGTCCGTCAAGCTGAGCACAGGAAAACTCAGTTTGCCCAGGATGAGTGAGTTATGGTCCCGGTTAGCAAGTCAGATCCCTAGCTGAGGTAAATCGGTTTACATTCTTCACACCTAAATGATTCAGCTGCATTCACGTGCTTCCTGATGAAATTCTTGTTTCTGAGATGCTCTGGTTCACTGGTGCAGTTTTACAGGGAATAGAGAGTATTTAATACACACAGACATGCCAAGGGAGAGATCTCACATCAGTGATTCTTGTGTATAGCTCAAAAATTTAAACTATTTTTCAGTGCTTCATTTGAAAAATTAAAGAAGCTATTTTAGATCACAGAATATCATTTCCTGTTGGCAACTGACAAGTATCAGGTAAATGCATCCCTGAATGCTTTTCTGAAAGGTGCTCACCTGTCATCGTCATTACTACAAAGAATAAAATTGCTCTATTGACTTCACTGGACTTAGGCCAATTTCCAGCTCCAGAGCAGTAATGATAGCATCATCGCAATTACATATTTCGGCTGCAGTAGGCGCACAACGATCGTGTTTTATTAGAAATACCAAAAGTTTCCTCAGTGCACTAAGTGCTAGCATTGCTGGTACTGCCATCATGAATTCCTTTGGCTTCCTTTTCTGCTCCATGCTTGCCAACCTTAAAAAAAAAGCTGGACTGCTTTTCTAGTAATGCTCCAAGGAGAAAAAAAATGTTCTTCCAGGTCCCCCCCAGCGCTGGCTGTTCCCTGGAGGAAGCTCTGCTTCATTCCCGTTTTAGTGGGACAGTCGGCGACTCACCGGGTGGGTGGTTATTTCTGAGAAGGAATTCAAACCAGCAGCCACCATGCTGGCAAACAGTACATCCTAAAAGAGGGATTTTCAAGGCTGTGGAGCAGGAGGAGGGCTAGTCTTTGCAAAAAGTTGCTCTGGCTTGGGCAACTCAAACAGGTAAAGATCAAGCAAAATCCCACAGAAGCTCTGTTAAACTCTCGGAGCTTTTCCAAGTAAATACTTTGTTGTTGACATAAATTACTTTGGGTTAGATTACAGAGGCAGGCTGAATCAATATAGCCACAGGGGTGAGAGGCTGCACCACGTTAATAAAACTGGTGACAGCGCTGTAGACGTATTAGAGTCTGCAGCTCGGGCTGTTGCTGGAGGAGACTAACTTTGCTGACCCAAAGGAGGACATGTAACACCCTGATTATTGGTCTACATGTGTGCCCAACCTCAGTTTGCCTTTGCCCACTGCATGTAGGTATTACAAGCCCCCTTGCTAATTAGCCATACTGTTACTCAGAAAGCTCCCTAAGGTCTTCTGCTTATGGAAATGAAGTTTCCTCCCAGCTCCTGGATCAGCACGAACAACACACGCAAAGCCCACGGGAGGTTTCCTCAGGGAAAGCACCCTCCCTGTTCCTCCACAGCACAACAGCAGACGAAAGTCCAGTCTTTCTTGCCTGCATCTGGGGAGCAGCCTTGGGGCCGGTATCTTAAACTAGTCGCCTGCAGGGAAAAGCCCAAAGAAGAAGACGGCAAGACTGTGGCAGCGTCGGCTGGAGACGCAGAGTCCTGAGAGACGGAGAGTGTTTAGATGATTACGCCAGCTGCTCACGTTAAACCCATGGTTACTTGGTATTTATGCCCTATGGCCAACATCTCACCAACTTGGGAGTGGGCACTATGCCATCTTAACAGATGGGCCTGAGCGATTTCAGCTAAGAGACTGTGTACGTCCATCAAATATGTTTGTTTAGGGAACCGTTCCCAGCCTGGAAACACAGGACCTGTAATGTGGTGTCCAGAAAGATAACACTATCAGCTTTGGATCTCATCTGCCCAGCGGTAAGCGCAGACTGCAACTCTTTCTCTCCTCTTTAATTGCTGCTGCCCCGCAGAAGTGAATGTTGTCACTGCACCCTGCAGAGGCAGAGATCTGCCCACGGCCAGGCTGTCATGGCCCCCGTGTCTAGAGGCATGCAGCTAAACCACGCAGCATCGCTGGGGACAAGGCAAATGGCAATGTCCAGAAAAGGGGAAGCCTTCAGCCCTGTTTGTACCTCATCACATCTCCCCCTGCACAACATCTGGCACCAAACACCACCCAGCTGGAGGCCAAACCAAAGGACGCGTGAGCAGAGAGCAGAGCAAGGTCCTCAGCCGCAAGAGAGGACAACAGGGCTCAGTTCTGAGATACTGCCTGCAGGAGAGGAGACGGGGGCGGTAGGGGATGTTAAAACCCTTGGACTACAGCTACGCACAAACCTCTGACTTGCACACGCCATACCAATGTGGGCATCACCAGTGGGAAGGCAGTGAGCTGTCCCGCAGCAGCAGGAACCGGAGCTGCTGGGCATGGGAACAGCAAGGTGAGCTCCGCCAGACACTTGAGATTTGCTCCTCAAGCTGCTGTAAGCAAATATTATTACTTTCTTAAATTTTCCTCTTTTTTTGGTCAAGCTTCTTGCAATAAATGCACATTTTAGTAAGCACCTAGTTCTGCAGCCTCAAATCACCACTACTGGCAAGAAGCTATGGAGCAGAACGGTCCCTCCTTGATGCGCGTTCCAGGGACAAACATCAATACAAGAGGGACATTTGCTGTCTCTCAGGTGCCTTTAATGGCCAGGTGAGAAGGTGCTCTGTGCTTATATTGCCTGTCTTGCCCTGAATGATCTCTCGGTGCTTCAGACCTAGCTGGCTCTGAGGGACTGTGTGCCGCCCCCGCGAGCAGAGGCCGTCTGCGACAGACCCCTGCCTCTTGTTAGTCATTTCAGTGCTCTTTAGCACAGTGGTTCTGGCCATACTCTACTCTTTCCCCAGCCCCTCTGGATGGGAACACCCCTGCCTATATAGGCAGGAGCATCCTGAATCCCACCTTGGGAAGAGAGTTGAGGGGGACATCAGACAAGGAAACGGAGCCTGGCTGCGCGCTAGAAGAATGACAGTGGGGAAGGGAAGGGGAAGAAGTATATGGATTTATAAGACGGATTCCCAGTGTGCAGTATGCCACAGGCTAAGCAGGGCCGCACATCCCCTCCTTCTCCCCTGAGGCAAGAGCTGCCAGGGTGGGAGCTAGGAGACAGCTAGGCAGGCTCTCAGTGCAGGGATGAAAACCGGTGAGGAGATACCCTCCCGAGAGCTCCTAGCTGAGCGCTCACCCCACTGAGGTACAGGATGCTGCAGCCTGGCCTCCTGGCGTGAAAAACCCTGGCTGCCTGACACAGAGCATGTCCGAGGCTCAAATCCACTGGGGCAAAATTTCCAGACAGAAACAGAGGGCACATCTGGGGATATCCAAATGTATGGTGGCCTTGGACAGGCTGGCAGCAGGAAGCCAAGGGCAACAGCTGGGACATTCAGCTCAGGGGAGAGCCTGAGGTGTGGGGAAAAGAGCATCAGTTAAACACAGGAGCTCCAAAAACACTTCTCTTTGAGGGAGGTGTCAAGCCGCAGTGACAGGCACCTCCTTGCCGGGCACCAGCAGCTGCAGAAGAAGGGTGGTGAGGCGGGGAGACTACCTGAGCACTGCAGGAGGCAGGGGGGCTCCCAGACGTGACAAACTCACATGGCAAAACAGCCCCTTCTCAATAAGAAGTACGTAGAAAATCCACATGGAATACGATACACGCTAAAGTGTCCGTCAATTTTTTTATCTGAGCAATACGTAGCTGCAAAAGATGACATCAAAAGTTTGTCCCAATCTTCAGAAGACCTCTCATTCAGAGTGAATCCAGACGAAAAACCCTGAAAAGTGAGAAGGTCTTTTCCCGATTCATACTTCATAATTTTCCGACAGATCTGCAAAAGGGATCTGTTTTATCCTTTCAGATGTGCATGTGCATGTTTCCTCAGAAAGCAAAAGGCCTTATTTCATACTAAAATAGTGCACACCGGATACTTAAACTTCCCATGTGAGGACACTCGCCTGCACATCCTTCCCTACCCAAGGGATGGTCTTAACGAAGCTACTAACTTGTCATGGGATGGTTCTGTCGAGCTAAGGATTTTCTTTTGATTTTTCCTTTCCTCTTGGAAGCCCACTCCTGCCCAACACTGCACATGTGCAAACATGTAAAGACAAACATTTTCTTTTCCCTTCTCCCCCGCACCAGCATCTTCTACCCATATGGGACAGATAATCCCTTTTCATATCGGCTCATCTTCTTCTTTCAACACAATTTCCTTGACATCCCAAATTACAACCAAATGGGGGAACGGAGGAATGAGCCTGAAATCAATTTCAGATCACTCAAAAGAAATAGATTTATAGCGAAGATAAATCAACAAAACCTTTGAGGGTAGATCCCTGAATTCTTGCTTCAGTCCTTGACATATTTACTACCTGTTGATAGAGGCTAAGACAGCACACGGTCACCCAGGCGAGGGCTGGGAAGCGGGACGAGCATCCCTGGCAGGGCAGGAGTGGCCAGCTTTGGGTCAGGAGATTTGGGTCCAAGCGCCCACCGGGACAGATAAGACACATAACCTCTGCGCCCCAGCACAGCCCCGCTTGGGAAGGGAGCGTAACGTCATCTGCCCCACGCAGACCGGCTGGGACCGAGTGAGGTTCATCCAGCCCCTCGCCTGCAGTGCATTTAGGCAGATGTAAATAATAGTGCACCGGTTGCCCCGGTGGCATTTTTAGCCCTACACGGCTAACGAGCTTGGAGAGCCCAATCTATGCCCTGCACCTTGGTTTAAAGCATGAGAAAGGCCACACAGCGTTTAAGCTGCAGTCATCTGGGAGGTAACACGGTGTTTCCCAAGCAGTAAGAAACAGCACAATCAACAAATAAACCACCTTAATCTCAAAGCCGAAGCAAGGCGGTGGCACGCGGGAGCAAACACAAGTCACCGCAGATGCTAACGCTGTGGCGCAAATACAGGAGCTGACTTTGGGAAGTCAAGAGGTTTCGAGATTAATGTGGGAAGTCAAGGCGAGAGATTGCCCTGAGGTCAGGCTCTGTCCCTGCGGCGCACCCTCATCCAGGCCAGCGCCGAGGGCCAGGGACCGTGCTGCTAATTTGGTCGTTAATTTGGATACACGCTTAAATGGGAAGAAAACAGTTTGTTGGCAGAGAAGAAGGGGCCCGATCCCCTCTGCGGAGGCTGGTGGCAAATGCCTGCTAAGGTCAGCAGGAGCAGGTTGGTTTCCAGTTCCTAGAAAGGGGAACACGGATTTTAAGTCTCAATTTTTTAACATGTTTTCTTTCTTTTTTTCTAGAAACATTAAAAGCTTTTCTCTCAATTAACACTGGAGTTCAGGTATTTTGTGAAAGTAATACCTAAGGAAGAAAATCTTACATTATTATGTTACGCTTACATCAAAGGTCCCTATTTTAATTAATTTACTGTGGAAAAATTAACAAATTACAGTCCTAAGTACTGCAGCATATTGCCTATTTTGTTCCTCTCTCTTTCAAGAGACTTAATTTGGCTTTGAAATCAACAGGACTGCTTCAGGAAGGAGGTACTTTTCAGCATGGGGAAGGGTAATAAAACCTGGCCTTTTGTTTTTAATTTAAGTGCCTGGTATAATTTGTCTCGTTGTTGCAAGGTGCTCCGAGGGGCCTTTAAAAGATGTCACAGGGCACGTGCTAACAGGTCCGCAGGTGAATGCTTTCCTTACGTGCTAGGAAGATGCTGTGTTCCCACTTCAATCATGAGCATTATGCGTGGGGCAGGGAAGATGGACCGGTACCAGACATGAAAGGGAAATATTTTCTCATTTTTGAAAGCAGAGCCCACAGTTTGGTGATCCCAGGGCATTTGTAGGCTCTGTGGGTTTTATGTCTTTTTCTTTTGGGGAGGCATATGCAGGACTCTGATGTCAGCACAAAAGTGCGCGTGTTCATGTTGTCTGCCTATGAAATATGTAACATATAGTCCCTACTATAGTATTTTTACTTTTGGAAATACCGGTAGACTATAGCAACCACCCTCTGCAGCTGCTCCCCTGGTCAGCCCGGGGACTAATACAGCGGTGGCTGGGCTGCTGGATACACCAAAGAACTCTTGGTTAACCCCATGTTCTCATTAGCTCATGCCTCCTGAGCACGGCCCCTCCGCAATGACACTTGTGTCAGTCCTGCTTCCCAGCAGCTCTCCTTCCACTGCCTGGTGTGTGTGAGCAGAGGCACTGGCCGCCGAGGAGTGGGATGGCCAGGTGTCCCCTGCTGTGGCAGCCGGCGGCAAAGGCAATGCCTCCATAAAACATCAGGGGAGGGCACGGGAAATTAAATAAACTGACTTCTGAAGTAGGAAGCCCTTAAATACAAACCCAGTGATGAGCACTGAGGACCACCTAGGGGACGCATGGGGACCGCCACCACCCCGGGACGCCAGGGGACCGTTGTCCCCGCCAGCGGCCAGGACGGGATGTTCACCCAGGCTTCAGCTGGCAGCCGCTGGCTTGAGCGTGCTGTTTCCCACTGGCGCGGGGACCATGCTGGCACAGTCATACAGCTCCAGCACCTGCCCCAGCTCACTCGGGTACTGCCCAGGGCACCCCGAGCCCCAGAGGTGGGCTTTTCCTCTCTTCGGGGCCATTAGCAGCCAAGCGCAGCAAGTGTGCCAAGGCTGGCCAGGTAGGAAAGAGATTTCCTTTTGCCTTATGATTCAGCCTCCATGATGCCTTACAGTACTAGCTGGAACTGGGAATAAAAGCGTTTGTCATGTTATTGCTGAACAAACAGTTTGCAAAGAGCTGCCTCGGGGAAGGCGCAATGTATCGGGGTTGCCGGTGCTGCTGATTAGATTGAAGACTCGGAGCATGATCCTTCATCCCCGCACTGGCAGCGGCATGGAGATTTAGCTCTCAATATTCATTTTCCAGTTCCTAAAAGTTTCAGGTTCACATCTGGCTACAATCTATATTACAGAGGCCCGGTTCAGATCTCCACTCCGAATACCTCAGAGGCCGCTCCAGTGTCGACGCAAGGCAGAGGCTGCCAGCGACACGTAGGTACGCCGGGAAGCGCGGCGCGTGTGCGGCGTGCCTGGTGGCACGCAGAGACAGCTTGTCAGTCACTCGAGCCCCTAACCGATGGGCAAGCCCAGCCCCGTCCTACCTCTACGTTGACTGATTTCATTAGGTCTTATTTTCCCCTTCAAAGCTCTAGGAAGTCTCAAAGCATCCAGCGTGTCGACACGAGTCTCGAGTCATCGCAACAATATCGCAGCTAATGAGATCAAAGAAGAAGTTGTTATCTCATCCCTCCTGCCAAAAGCTGTGGGCAGCCGGTGGGACGGCTGACTGGGAACATTCAGATTTCGACTGGTACCGGCTCCCCGTCTGACGGACGTACCGTGTAAGCCAGGAGAGAAGCAGTGCGCGGGAGGGAAGGCAATAATTCCTACCTCTGAGCAGAATTTAAAAATTGAAAGTAGCATCTATTCAGCTCCTCCAAGCCGTTTCAAAGGACTTGTAAGGCTCCGGTTGCCATTGTGCAGCTGGTAATTCTGTGTCACAACTAATTACTGCCTAATAGCCGTTGTGGGGACAAAGTCCCCGGTTTAAAAGAGAAGTCTATTTCGTCTCGCATTCAGGCCTAATCTGACCCTGAATAGCAGAGATTACATGAGGTAATACAGCAGTTATTTCTACCTGCTGTAGTTCATAAGCTCCATCTCCAGCTGAGGCAAAAACCCCCTCCCCCTTTACAAAGATTATTTGTCATTAAAATGCTCAGTAGCTTTTTTTTTCCTTTTTTTTTTTTTTTTTTTAAATCTGGATGTTGCCTACACTTTCAGAAAGGTTTTTGAAGGAAGATTAGCAGGATTAGGAAAGGTTCACATATGTTCAGCTTCACTATTGGTATTCAAGACATCACAACTCCACCACCACCCAGGAAGCCCAAGAAAACCGAGAGCGGAGACAGAAAGACAGAAAGAAAGAGGCCTCCTGGCCAGAGAAAGCGAAAAGCGCTCCAGCAAGTAAAACAGTCGAGTCAGACCCGGGGCAGCGCAGGCTGTCATGCCGCAGAAATCCTTGCCTCTCACTCCAGCAAAAACATGGCTTTTACTCAGCACCTCATAACTACGCGTGCCTGCAGTCATGCTAGCGGGCCAGCCTCGCTCCCCTGCTAATAGCCCAGGCATACACGCTGTGAGAGACTTGCAGCCAAAGAGGAGCATTTCCACAGGCAGATACAAGCCTTGAAATACTTTAGCTGGCACAAATGCCCACAACAAAGCAAGAGGGAAATGTACGCAACGCACACGAGAGGTGTCTGACCTCGACCCGGTAGCATCGGGTGGGCTGCACAGACCAGGCGACGAATGGCAAACAGGTGAAATCACCCATGTGTATCCAGTAAAGGATGGGCAAAGCAGTGCAAGTGCTGGGGCACAGCTCCGTGTGGCCCTACAGGTCATCCTCGGGATCCTCAGGCCTTTTTCTGGTGCCGTGAGGGATGCAGAGCCGAGGTAAAAGTGCCTCCCTCCATCCTGCCGGCCACTTGCCAAGAAGTTGTGAAACAAGAGTATGGCCATACGGAGCCGCCTGCACCCTTGGAGACATTGAACCTCAGCAAGGGCACAGGTCCCTTCATCAGGATATGTTCCATGCCCGGGACAACACTAGACAGTGGTTGGATTTCCTCAGAGTTATGACGGGAGGAAAGAGGGTTGGAAATGGGGGGAAGAAGGGCATGGGGTCAACCAGCATAAACCGTGTCCTTGCTGACAGACCTCAAAATTACATTCCCATACTTTTCATTTTTTGAGAAAATGGGATTTTTCTGGATTCAAATCTAGCGGTAACAGGTCAACACCTGTCCAGTCGAAACACATGGAGACCTTTCTTCAGGTTAATTTTTGTTTGCGTTGTAAACAGCTAAGCAAGGTTTAAATCCATGCAACCCATGCTCTGAATATAGGGACCTTTCGAAAGCCTGGAGTACAGCTTACACGGTCATTGTGAATTTTCTCCCTTTTTAGGCAACAACTTTTCTCCTTGTTTCGGATTTTCCAAAAAAACTCCCAAGCTATCCTCAACAGTTTTTCTCCTACCTTGCCCGTTCTTTCTCACCAACACCCTCACACCTCCTCCTTGCCCCCTGAGATGCTCGCTCCTAACGCTGCATCACTTCACTCCTTTCCTCCACTCCCCATCCCTGGAAACACACCTTGCCAACCACTCCTTCCCCCATCCCCTTCCCTCTCCCAAGAGCTTGCATTTCTGCCTTCTCTGACTAAATGCTCCTGGTCCTTCCCGAGCTTCTCCCTCACAAGTCGCTCAACCTGAGCCTCCCTGTTGTCTGTAGGTCAGGTTCCTTCCTGAGCCCTCACAGTTTCCCTGCCCCGGCCCCCCCTCACACCTCCGTGCCGGGCGCCCCGGCAGCTAACACGAGAGGCGACCGCGAACGGCAGAGCTTCAGCCGCTCTGGGGTTTTGGCAACGAAACCCTTCCGGCTCCTCCGAGAGCCTTACCCTCCGAAGTGGCTTTGGAGGACGTATGGCTCAGGCGAAACACGCCAGGACCTCACTCGCATCGTCGGTGGATTGACAGGGGGAGGCTTCATGTGGAACTGTTAAAACAAGCGATGTTATTTAAGGCATTTATATTTTCACTTGCGAACATTTTCTTCAAGCGGTTCCAAAGGAACATGTGCTTTAAATCGCTGCGCTTCGATAAAGTGAGCCCAGGCGCACATGGGAGTGGGTCAGGGCCGCCGCTCCGGCCAGGCAAGCACAGCTCCCCACCCAACTTGGTGGAGGGAGAAACAGTGCGAAGAACCCAAGGTAATAAATTCAGCATGTTATACAAAAGATCAAAACTCCTGCCAGAGTGTTACCGAAAGCAAGGAATCTCTCCTCTTTTCTTTTTTTTTCCCCTTCCAGCAAATACATAAAACCCCTGCCAACTGAAGAACATCCTTCTATAGCTCAACAGCTTGGGGAGGGACTGTCCGTGGAGGACTTTTTAAGCAATTCAAATGGGGAAGGGGGAGCAACTATAGCACAGAAACACCCATGTTTGCACAAATTTTGTGGCAGGCATCAAAATGAGAGGGCTGATCTCGTAAGCAGAGAGGGGCTCTTCAAGCATAGCATGGGGTTAGAGGGCTACCGAGTCCTGTAAAATGCTATCACACATGAGTCTGCAAAAATATTTCCTCCAAGTTTCAAGGGGGGAGTTTGGAATGAAGTGGTCTTCCTGGCGCATCAGCTCCTGTGAACATAAAACCCTCTGGATGGTTTGTGTTTTAGGAGGGGAGGGAGGGAGAGAGCACAGAAACTTCAGACTGAAAACATCAAAACTTGTACTTTTAGATAACCCTCTTCTGTCTTTTGCATTTGAGTCAGTATTAAAAATCCTGGGTGATACAGCATTTGCACAGCAGTTAATTTTTTTTTCTTTCCTGGTGTTATACAAACTTCATCTTTCTCAGACAGATGAATGACAGCTCCCTCTCTGCCACGCTTGCCGAGGATGCCGATTCAGGATTTTATCTGAAGTAGCACATATATGGTGGCTCCTGCAAAATGGGTCTTTTTTTCTGGAAAGGGGACTCAAACTTCACTTCCAGTATAGATTCAACTAATCCCCCTGCGGTCCCCACAAGACTTGGGGTCCTCACTCCTTTGGCGCCAACAAGAGTTTTGCCATGGTGAGATATTGCCTCTTCCTGCAAAACTTGTTACTACTGCCTGGTTGAACGCAGAAAAATAGCACATGTAAAGGCCGTTCACCTGCCTCAGCATCTCGTCGACACCTGGGAGACCACATCTTAGATGGCCACAAGGGATGCCCCACCATAAGCCAAACGGCGGGAAACCCAATATGACAGCGATCATCTTTCACATTCAGTTTTCCTTCTTGATCTTAAAATGGAATAATACAAAAGGAAAAAGCGAGGGGGGGAGACACTGTGAATAACTCTGCTGCTCAAATGTTTTACATAGGCGCCGGCGGTGGCAGGGGGCCAGGCGCTGCAGCCCACCTCCGCACCCGTTCCCGCGGGGCAGGGGGGGAGCGTGGGTGCATATTCATCAGTGGGAGGAGGCCTCGCCTGCACGGTATAAAATGTGTCGGCTGAGTTGCATGAAAAGAGCAGCTATTTTCTGTTTCTTCTGCTGTGAGCAGCATCCCTTCCCCACAGCAGCGGCTTAATGCACGGAGGGGAGGCAAGCATCGCCTGTCAAGGAAGGCATGGGCCGGGTGTGCGTGCAGCCCCGCTTCCAGCCTGAGCAGCGCACATTTCCCCAGGACTTCAAGGGATGCGCTGCATTTTTTATGGTCTGAAAAATCAGTGGCAAATCCCCATCTTGCTCCCTCAGCTGCGCCCCCGAAGCAAGCCTCTGGGAACAGCGGTGGGGTAAATCCCCGGGCTACCCTAGCACATCACCGCAGGCTTCCCTCCTTTTGCCGAAGGATAGCTGGCAGGACGTGTCAGGAGGCCTCCTCAGACGGTGTCAGGAGACCTTTGGCTCCATGGTCAGTTGGTGGAGCTGGGACCCCCTGTGCGAGCAGGGTATGGTGGGCATCACTCTGCAAAGATACCGAAGAGCCACATAAAAGCCAGCGTGCCGCCTTCCTGTGTCACGGCTGGCCGGCCGGCCGGGACCAACCCCCCCTCCCAGCTGAACATCTCAGGGATGGAGTTTATAAATACGAACAAATAGCTAGAAAGTGCCCGGGTAGCCCAGCAAAGTTGGGAAGAGTCGATGAGAGACATATGGTTCCAGCACTCCCTAAAAAAAAATAATTGCTATCTTCAGGTGGCCGCACACCCTCTCCTTCTAATGAGTAAGATATTTAAAGTCCTGAACTGTTTATGTGACATTTCAATAAATAATGCGGAGATTTGACAACATTTCCATATTCCTCCTTTAATGTCTGGATGTCTCTGACTTAATCCCAGTTCCTTGGCATTTATTACTGTTTGTTACACTAACAAGTGAGATTATGAGAATTCTAATGAAGGCTTCCAGTGAAAAACTCTGTGATTAAAATGCCATAATAACAGTTGCATGCATTTATGTGCCTGATTATCATAATCTATTTAGCACAAGTAAACACACAAACAGAAGGAGAAAAGCGAGCCCACTGACACTTCAGCTAAAGGAGAATTGGAAATGAGGGAGAAACAATGTAAATATGTAAATGTCTTTGTGTATTCTTTTTATCTTTTTTTCTCATCCTTGCTTTTTTTCCCTGTTTGTTAATGAGACATCTATGGTTCGTCACATGTGGTCCCTCTTTGCTTGGCCGAGGTGCGGTCTTCGGGCCATCTGCTGGGGCCACTCTCCCGAACAATGCCACCCAGAAAGCGAGGGAGACGTACGCCGCAACCTTTGACATCATGGGCGACGAGAGACGGTGTCGTACAGACTCGGGGCTTTGATATGTTCATTCCAAACGCTTAGTTCAGCTGTTACTCCATTAATGCAAGTCCTGGTACGACAGGAAGGCGACAGCCCCCCAAAACTCTCAACAAATTAAGGAGAAATCTTGCCAAATTTCTAGTATAGACTTTTGCTACCCAGCCTTTTTTAATTTTTTTTTTTTTCCACATTAAGGAACAGATTGGCTAAGAACTTCTCCATCCCAAGGGTCAAGGGCTTCCTGTGATGCTGGCAGTGAAATGCCCACGTCCGGCGAGTGGTTCAGCATGAGCCTGACTGTTGTTGCCACCATATGAAACCCATTCTGAAGGGCACCGACGCCTTCACATGGGGGAACATTTCCATGACAAGCACACAGCAACAAAATCCTTGGGGCTCAGTCAGACACATACAATAACCTATTTGCATCGGGATTTTTAAAGCATTTTTCTCCTGAGCACAGGGTAGGGACAGGACAAAGGAATAACCTGAGGACAATTTTGTTTCCAGAGAGTGTTTGCATGGGAAGCGAAACATACCCAAGTTTTCGCGTTCTGCTCATCACTAAAACTCCGCCAGGACTCTCTTATTTCTAAGGAGCTCTCAGTCAAAATACGGACATGGAAAGCGGAAAAGAGATGAAGGGTAGTATAAGAGTGCCACATACAGACAAGTGGCGAAATGTGAGAAAAAAAATACAAAAATGCTGCCTAGGAGATTCAAAATGAGAACTAAAAGTCCATGCGGTATTATATGGGAATTTCCTGAAAAAAATGAGAGTAAAATCTGATTTTCTAGACTAAATTCAGTCCTGACAAGGACACTCCATTTTTTGCAGAGGAGATACACCCAGTTGTGCCAGGGCTTTCTTTGCCCTTCCATCTATATAACACACCTATTTCTTTTCCACCCTCAGGCCCTGCTGCTGGGACCAGGGGATGGAGGCCGTTCGGACCAGCTCACCGCATTGAACACGCGGGCGGTTTTCTAACCCCATTGGTGTCCACGTTGGTCGGTGCAGTGCGAAACCCCCAGTTCAAGGGGGTCCCCAGTTCAGACCTCTGCGTGGCTGGGCAAATCACAGCACAGATCTGTAATTCCCTCTCCAGCTCCGATTCCTTGCCTCTGTCTGTCTAAAAGCCAAACTTAGCAGTTGCATTGATTTGTTTCTCTCGGATGTTCCCACTGCTCCTCCCCTACCATGGCAGCTCATTTTGGGAGGATTTGCGCACGAGGGACAGCATCAAGCCGGGGCAAAGGTAAACACAAAATTTTTCACTAGCATTGTATCTGTAACAGAGCGGTACCTGGACTAAACCACAGCCGAGGCTGGCAGGTTTTCACCTCCCGTCTCTGGGTCCGAGGAAAGGCGTGACGCACAGCACACCTCTGCTTAGCGAGGTGGCATTTCTGCAGAGGTCCCACTCCTCTGCAGACTAGAAATGCTTCGCCAGCCTCATAGGAATGGTGCCTCACAGGTATTTCTCTACTCTGTGCTGAAAAAGAAGCCTCAGCGTGAAACTGGTCCTAAGAGCTTGAACACTTTACGACGTGGTGGTCAACGGATGCCTGCCCAGGATGCCCAGGACAGGAGGTGCCAGCAGGGCAGAGCGCGGGCCTGCCAACACCAGGCGTTCTTGGTGTTTCAGCCTCTTTCTCCTCATTTGCCCATAGGAGATGGTATTGTCAATGAGAAGTGAAATTGTTGGTAACACATAGCAGCTGTTAAGACAAAATAGCTATCATGCTGTTTTATAAGCTTTAGGAATTGCCTTTCGTTAAGGCAATAAAATGGTGGTATGGAGTTATCTGTTGCATCCTTAAAGTTTTTCATCCAGCAATGTATTAAACAAAATCATACCATGTCTTGTAAAAAAATACAGCATCTTGCATTAAACACAACAAATGATGGTCAGAAAGCTTGTATGTCTTACACCTGCACTGAAGAGTTAAAAGGAGTCTGGATGAGGTGGTTTTGGTAACATCTTAAGGTCAGAGAAAGTCAGTCCCCATCAATCTCACGGGTGTGAGACATGTCCTGTCGGAGTAAATGGCCATGCTTGAGAGGAGGGGCGACTGAGCCTGAAAGATGTAAGACACAGAATCTAGCCTGGGTTTTAAATAGCAATCTAATTATTTTGTTGTAGATGACAGCAGGCTTATAAGTGACAAAAGTTTATAAATAAAGAGGGGTTTTGTCTGCTAGATGAGAATAGGAGACGGCCTATTTCCTGCATATTTTTAATCCTGCAAATATCACAAACACCAGCTCTGGTATTTCTGAGACTTCCCTCTGGGTGACTCCTGTGAAGATTAGAAGCTTTTCCAGTCTCTCATTGAATGGGAAGACACGCTGAGTTTTTGGCAAAGAGCATGTGTCTCCAACATTTCAGTCGAACAAGTGTTAACAAAAACAAATCTAGCACTGAAAAAAACCCAACCCCATCAAGAATCCCACCAAAATAAAAACGACTGCCCCACTCAATGAACTGGGGTCCCTTTCTTGGAGATCACAGGTATCAAATGTGTTCGTTGGCCAGGTGGAACGGCATCAAAACCTGCAGGCCGGACTTCACTTGTAAGTCCCGAACAACAGCAAAAAATACATTCGTATCTGATTCGGATACATCCAGAAAGAAAAGGGGGGGGGGAGAAAAAGGAAAAAAAGGGCCAAACCTGAACCTTTGAGAAGTTACTCCCTGCCCTGAGACTCCCCTCATTCCTTTAAGGAGTGAGCAGAGAGCTTGCAGGCAACCCCACATCCTCATGTCCTCGGTGTCAGGTGCTGGGACTTGTGGTCCTGCCACTTTCGGGGGGGGGGGGGGGGGCAACTGTGACCCCAGCAGACTCCCTGAAGGCCACACTCTCAGCTGAAAAGTTTAAAAGGCTCTGGAGCTGCAAAGCCCGATTTCGAGCCTACAGCCCTGCTAACAGATGGGAGGCAGACAGCACTGGGGATCAGGCCTTACAGTTTCCAAGGCATCATTAAAACTGTTTTCAGCTGCCAATCCTCAAGGAGCCGCGGTCACACGCAGGCTCTTCGTCCTTCGGATGCCTCGGATTCCAGGCAGGGGCACTTTCAGCATAGCTGTGTGGTATCCGTGAGGAGAGGACCCTGGGCTGTAGGCCTTGAGGGAATATAGGCAATAACAATCCCAAACAATAACCTAATGATATTCCGAGTGATTTTCAACATGAAAGCAACAGTCTGGTTTTCATTAACTTACCACTTCATCATGTTCCCTGATTGCCTTCATTCACGCCTTAGTTGCCTACAGTCGCGTTTTACAAAAAAAACCAAACCCCAACATATTCACAGGTAAGAAAATAGGCTCTGCTCTACATTTTAGTGTCAAAAGCAAGTTGGGGTGAAGGGCTCCTCTGGGAGCCCTCCGTGGCCGCCTTCCCGGGATGCACCGGCGAGAGGCAGTTTGCAATATTGAGCTTTATTGAATCGAGGGGGGGAACGTGTGACATTTAATTTGACATCTCACAGCAGAGATTGCCCCCCTTCCTCCTTGCACACACACACCCCCCCTTCCGACGAGGACGGCAGAGAAGCACTGCCTCTCTGCCACCGCCCCGGCCCCGCGCAAACTCCGCGCTCCCCTGTGCAAGGAGCCCCGCGGGCTGCAGGCGGGACAGAGTTCACGTCCGGACAGCCGGACGGTGATCGTCAAAGACATTGCTCGCCCCATAAGGGACATAGACCCCGGCTTCTCCTTGGCGGCGGCAGGGGGTTTCCTCTCTGGAGGGGGGAGGGAAAAAAGGAAAAGGAAAAAAGGAAGAGGAAAAGGGGAAAAAAGGGGAAAAGAAGAAAAACGGGGAAGAAAGGGAAACGAAAAAAAGGAAAAAAGGAAAAAAGGAAAAAAGGA
>WAAD01033770.1:4174-17980 GCA_013389945.1 Fregata magnificens
CTTTTTTGTGGGTTCTACTGTGGACCCAAAGTGAAGAAAATTCAATAGGAAGGTAAACAGCAAAAGTAACATGAAGGGCAATGCTTTGTAAAGATATAAAATCTTTGGACAAGTTTTCATTAGATCTGTTTGGGAGCAACATTAGTAGGGTAGTATAAGGAGGCATTGGTTTGTAAATGGAGCTGCAGTGTCCATGGTTGATAAATAAATGATCAACAGAACAAGTAGTTTAAATATCTTACCAGTCATCATCTTATCTAGGCAAAATTTTAGCTTTCACACTGCTGCACTGTGTGAGCATTACTGAAAAGGTGAAAATGGTTCTTAATATATGTGTTTGCAGCCTACTTAGAAAAAAACAACCAAACAAAAAAAACCCAAACCTGAAACTGTTTCAAGATGCATCTAGACAGTGTGTAGTCTTGTATACCTCAGTGCATGTGAAGTGTGAAAGCTGACTTTGTGAAATAGGCATGGGCTTAAGAGGCTGTATTACACCAGCGCAAAGATGGGGGGGAAGCTTACTCGCTCTAAGAACTCCGAATTTTAAATATGCTTTCCTGCAATGCTTTGAGTGATGTTTATCATTGCATGTGTCACTGTGTCATTAGATCTTTGAGTTTTCCCTCCAGTTCTCTGCATACTTGTTCAGCTTTTAATAACTCCTTAGAGGCCCATGCCAAAGCAATAATATCAAGCTTTTTCTGAGCTATAAAATGTCTATGTATTTTTAAATTTTTTGTCTGATGAAAAGGATGTCTAATTAATTGTTCAAGCCTTTTGCAACAAACTGTCTTCATTGACTGTACTTGTCTTGGCAGTCTTTTTAAAGGTTAATTCATCCTAAAATAAGAGTATGCCACTTCAGGTTCAGTAGTACAAGTTAGATACAAACGACTCGAAAAGGATGTGTGAATGCTGAATAACCAGTCATCTCCCTAGAGCATGCATGTGACCTGGCACAGATTCAGGAGCTGCTGCCATGTCTATTCAGAGCCTTGAGCAGATTAAGTTCGAGAATTCTTCCTTTAAGCCCTGTTTATCAAAGACTTATTTGAACTGTGCACAGTTCATATATTTGGCTTCCATTTAATGATAGGAAATGCGTGATTGTAAATGTGGTAGCTCTTTAGTCAAATGTCTTTGACTTGAGTGAGTTTGGACTTCTGCAGATTTACTGTTTACTCTACCAGATAGTAAGCATTGAGATTTGGATTATTTTATGATTTTTTTTAAATTGTGTCTTTACTTGTGATACAGATTTCAGTTTCTCTAGATGATTGCCTTTTTGAGAAGCAAATGTTTAAGTACATGGTACTGTTTTGGGGTTTTGTTTCGGGTTGTTTTTTGTTTTCTTTTAAAAAGCACATGTTCAACTTTATTCTTGGGTTGCAACAGGTGATAAATGTGCATTTAACTAGTGCAGCACTGATCAATGTAGATTGCATACTTTGTGTAGGTAAAACTAGCTCTTTGTCTTTATTTGTTGTCATGGTATTTATGCTTTATTTACATTAACATATGGTACTGTGGAGGTGGAACAAAACCCAGTTGTGCTGAGAACTGGATGTTGAAACTATTGAGTTGTGTGGGGGAAGGAAGGACCTCAGGCTAGTCTGGTCCCATCGACTGAACACCTATTAGCAGTTAGCACAGTAAATGCACTCATCTTCTGGTTTAGTTTCATCCAAAGTGAGTCCTGTTATACACTCGTAAGACTATTCAGTGATGCAAACGAAAAGATAGTAAGTGAAAATCATCAGATGATGAGCAAAAAGGATTGCTTCAAAAGCACTTTCCTAGTCCCAGCTAAAAAGCTGATTTAGAGACCTCCCCCCTTCCTGGTTTAGAGCGGCTGAAGAAAACACTAAGCATCACATGGTTGTGATGTAGAAGGAAAAGGGAAGGCATTTGAAACTTGTTTTCCTGTGAACTGACTGGGTAGTGTTGCTGTTTTCATTGTTCCGTGATAGACTAGGTACTGTACCTGTTCAAAAATAGTATTAAACTGTGATACACAGGAAAGGAGCTTTAATCTTCATAGACACCTTTGCTTTCAGGACTTGCCCCTCGCCCCCCGAAGATTACTTGTTGAAGTGATTCTGAGGAAGAGAGAGCAGTGATTTTTAAGGGTATGGTCGCTTCATCAAGTAGAGGCAATGTCTTTATCTTCAACTTCCTCATTATTCTAGTGCAAGGTTTGTAGATATATGAATGCACACTGCTGTTGCCAAAATTCTGTAGCTTCTTCCACAGAAACACTGGTTCCACAACCTTCTTCAGAAGCAAAACCTAAGGCCAAATGCTGTCATGGCTGAGTAGTCATTATAGAACCATGTGTGGAAAGGGTTTAGTGAAGTCTTCAGACCAGGCTGCTTTAATCTGAGAAGTTTAAAGAAAAAGCTGCTTTTCCAATAGTCATTACAAAATATTAATTTTTTTAACAAGCACAGAGTGTGGCTTTTCTTAGTTTCTGATACAATGTTTAATCTCTGTACTTGTCAGACTCATCTTGTCTGGCATAATACTGGAAGAACAAAGTTTCTTAAAATGCTAACACCTGTAGACAGTTTTTTAAAGGTTAAACTTCTTTTTTGTTTCAAATATATGTGCTCATGCAGTTTATGAACCAGATTTTTCTTAGAAAAGAAGGAAGCCACTTGAATTTCACACAACAGAGAAGGACAAAGGGGTTCACAAATGGTTCTGATTTCAGTTTTGTGGTATATTTTTCTGTGCCCAATGCCAGCCACAGCTGTGTTTTTCATCTGCCACCTTGCAATATGTGATATTTCTAACAAGCATTTTAGTTCTTAGAAATGGGAGATTACATCACTGTCCTGTCATTAACAGGCTTCATTGCTAGGCAACAGTTAATGTAATTCCATTGTTCAGTGATGCTACTTTGAATCTTTGCTTTGTGTACAGAAATTGTATGTCTGCATTTTGCCATGTTGTACCTAACATGGCAGGATTTGTATAGTTGGATTAGCATTTCAACATCTCTTATGCAAAGGGGCGATTTTGTAATAGCTTGTTCACTTCAGATTTTCTTGTCTGGAGAAGATGTGTTGCTGTTGGTCTTTGTTACCAAATGTTCAGTTTCAGTGCTGTTGTGTCTACATAGCACCTTTTATTGGTTGAATGTGAGCCTCCTGGATGCTTTTAAGATTCCTGTGGAGTACATGCTTACCTTCACTGCAGAAAGAGAGGCACAGAGGTGAAATATATTGCTCAAATCCGTGTAGAACTGATGATACTTTTGAGCTGGCTCTTAATACCTTTTTCTTTGACATAGTGTTTCTATAACAAAGTGCTGCAGGGGGTATTCCATATGTAAAGTATTATTCTAGTAGTGTTATGCAGTATTGTTTTATAGGAAATAGCTGCAGTAATATTGCAGTACTTTCAGTACGTAGTAGCAAACAGTGCTGAAATACTAGGTACCAGTCGTCTTATGGCTTGTCTTGCTCTGTGCTGTGCTGAACAGGTTGCCCAGGGAAGCTGTGGTATGTCCTTAAATTTTCAAGACTTTGGACAAAGCCTTGAGCAACCCGGTCTGAATTCATTGTTGACCCTGCTTTGAGCAGGAAATTGGACTAAATGATCTGCTGAGGTCCCTCCTGGCCTGAATTATTAATTGATTCTTTGATTCTATAATAGCATGACCCATTCTTGTAGTATTATAGCTACTGGAACTAGCTATATATATGTGTCTGTCTGCCCCCCTCTTCGCAGTGCAGGGATAGGGGTAGTTACAAGGCCACTGAGTGGGAAAGGAGGGCTGGAGGCAGCCTGCAGTGTTCTTCCTCAGATCAGAACTGAAGTGTGTAATATTCCAGTTGAGTGAACTCTTGTGTCCAGGTTATGGATTGGATTGTAATGGGGACACTATCCTTTACAGCAAAATGAAATTCCACAGATCATAGCTTAGTTGTGGCATCTTCTGAGTGGGTTGTTTTAGCTTAGCTTTTTATTGGGACACCAGAAGAGTGTATCATGAAATATGCAAATTATATTGTCCATCATTGCAAATCAATTGAATATAAATGTTTCATTTTAATAATAGCAGGACTGTTTCATTCTGCAGCAAGTGCAAAGACAGTTATGAAAGACATTTGTAAAGCAAAAATTGATAAGGCCCTTTTATTTTGAAATAAATGTATGTTAGCTGGCTCCTCAAGCAACAGCTGTATGTCCTTCACTAGGTCTGCTCAGCTTAAAGTTAATGAAGGTATTGATGTGTTGGAATCCCTGTAACTGTAAAGGAGGTAAGGTCATATCAGATTGATATAAGTGCTTTGTCGTAGTGGTCTAAATCTATATAGTGGCAGATCCATCCTACAGGTCTTATTTGTAGTAACTTTAAGTGATGTTTTTTGTTTGTTTAATAAAGACCATTTTTTACAATGATCCTTCTGAGAACATCTCTCTTAAAAACTGGAAAGTTTTGTAGTATCTGTCTCTAGGTATTTGGTTCTGTCTTTTAATAATTGGTGTTTTATATTTGTTCCTACATGGTTTGTTGGTTAGAATCAGATTTTCCAGCGCTGTGAACGCTTCAGAAAGGCTGTTGTTTCTGGCTGTTTTTCTGGTTTTCCCTAGCAGAGATTAAAGTACGCAATGTGTGTATCTATTCTGTTCTAACATTAAATCATACGTAGTAATCAGCAAAATGGAAAAATAAGTAGCAGGTAAATAATGGCAGATAAAAGAACTGCGTGCACGTTCTGAAAAAGTTATTGAATAGCAAATAACTTGTGGCTTGGATGGGCTGGAATCCTGTTCTCAAAAGTAGGAGACAGTTTGCGAATGTTAGACTATGTAGAAAGTGTAGTTCACAGCATGGAAAGGAAGTATTTAAGAACAGGGAGCAAGATGTTGGTGTTCATAGCGTGGTTCCCCTCATTTCTTGACTACATGCCTCAGCAGACTTCCATAGTGTAGTCAAAACTAAATCTGCCTAGATTAAATGTAGTTTGAAAACTACTGCCTAGCGTCCATTTGAGGTGTTCCTAATAAACATATGCTATAACCTAGCAAAGATGTCTAAATTTAAAGAAACCCTAGTTTCTGAGGAAGACTACTTTATGGTGCTTGATAAATTAATTGTTGCAAAGTAGCCTTGGTGAAAGGCGGGTTTGGTGTTCAAAGAAACTTAAAATGTTATTGTCTCTATTGCAGGCAGCAGCAGGCATACTGTGCTACGTGGGAGCCTATGTGTTCATCACATATGATGACTATGATCACTTCTTTGAAGATGTCTACACACTAATTCCAGCAGTTATTATTATAGCTGTGGGAACACTTCTTTTTATTATCGGACTTATTGGGTGCTGTGCCACAATTCGAGAAAGTCGCTGTGGACTTGCTACGGTAAGTTGCAAAGTTTTTATGTGATGGTGTTTGCCTGTTGTATGTTTGGCTGCCTTCCCTTTTAATAGACCTAAAATGTTTTTAAGTTTGTTCTAATCTTATTTTATGGCCTTAAATGTTTTCCCCTTATATTTTGTTATGAACATCATATTTCAATTTTCTTTTCTGAATAATGGTGTTAAATTAGCCAGTTCTGGCAGTAGAAGGCTCCTCAGTTTTGCCTTTTTTAGATCTGTGGTCATCTCATTAAAAAAATGTAAAACCTGTATTGGGTTTGCGTGGCAAGGTTTTGGTAGCAGGGGGGGCTACAGGGGCGGCTTCTGAGAGAAGCTCCTAGAAGCCTCCCCCATGTCTGATAGAGCCAATGCCAGCCGGCTCCAAGACGGACCCGCTGCTGGCCAAGGCCAAGCCAATCAGTGATGGTGGTAGCGCCTCTGGGATAACATATTTAAGAAGGGGAAACAAAAAAAAGCCTGCGCAGTTGCAGCAGGAGAGAGAAGTGAGAATATGTGAGAGGAACAACTCTGCAGACACCAAGGTCAGTGAAGAAGGAGGGGGAGGAGGTGCTCCAGGTGCTGGAGCAGAGATTCCCCTGCAGCCCATGGTCAAGACCATGGTGAGGCAGGCTGTCCCCCTGCAGCCCATGGAGGTCCATGGTGGAGCAGATATCCACCTGCAGCCGGTGGAGGACCCCACACCAGAGCACGTGGATGCCCAAAGGAGGCTGTGACCCCGCGGGAAGCCCGCGCTGGAGCAGGCTCCTGGCAGGACCTTGTGGACGCATGGAGAGAGGAGCCCATGCTGAAGCAGGTTTACTGGCAGGACTTGTGATCCTGTGGGGGACCCACGCTGGAGCAGTCTGTTCCTGAAGGACTGCACCCCATGGAAAGGACCCACGCTGGAGCAGTTCATGAAGAACTGTAGCCCATGGGAAGGACCCACGTTGGAGAAGTTCATGGAGAACTGTCTGCCGTGGGAGGGACCCCACACTGGAGGAGGGGAAGAGTGTGAGGATTCCTCCCTCTGAGGAGGAAGAACCAGCAGAAACAATGTGTGATGAACTGACCGCAACCCCCGTTCCCTGTCCTCCTGTGCTGCTCGGGGGAGGAGGTAGAGAATAATCAGGAGTGAAGTTAAGCCCGGGAAGAAGGGAGGGGTGGGGGGAAGGTGTTTTAAGACTTGGGTTTATTTCTCATTGCCCTACTCTGATTGGATTGTTAATAAATTAAGCTAATTTCCCCAAGTTGAGTCTGTCTTGCCTGTCATGGTAACTGCTGAGTGATCTCTTCCTGTCCTTATCTGGACCCATGAGCCTTTCGTTGTATTTTCTCTCCCCTGTCCAGCTGAGGAGGGGGAGTGATAGAGCGGCTTTGGTGGGCACCTGGTGTCCAGCCAGGGTCAACCCACCACAAACCATATGATTAAATCATCACAGTTTTTAAATCTCACTTTTAGCTGTCCTGGTGGAAAAGATGAAATTGGAGAGAGAAAGGTGATCCAGGAGCCTTCTTCGTTTAGTATCTTGCATCAAGGTTGTTATGATGCCTAAATATTTTTCTTTATGGCTTAATTTGGATACTTTGTTTGCAGTATTTTATGCCATGTGTTTCCAAGCATTTTAACTGTAATTTCAGCTTGAGAATTAGGTAGGAAAGAGGAGAGGTCAGTATTTAAACTGTCCCCATAGGGTTTTTTGGTTGTGTTTTTGTTTGTTTTTGTTTGTGGGTTGGTTTTTTTTTTGTTCGATGCTGTGTAGACTTCTTTTAACAGTTTATTTTAAAAGTGCTCTTAAATATACCAAGACAAATGCATAGCTTGCTGTCTCAGTTGCTGCAGGGATTAATCCGAAGAAGCATTCCCTTAGTCCATCTACCGCTCTCAGTAACAGCCTGGGTAGCTTCTTTGATGTGACATTCCTATTTATCTAATAGAAAGAAGATTGAAAGAAACAGTTGATTAAAGCACTCCAGTGTGGTGTTTTCAGTCCTAATGATCAGCACTTGCCTGGCTGGGCAGCTTCTTACTACTTGGTGAAGCTATCAACACTAAAGTTCCTTGAATGGAGTTAATTCTGGGCTCATTTGGTCAACTTAATTGCCTGCTTTAAGTTATTTGTTAAATCAAAACCTTACCTGAAAAATTATTTTAAATAGCAAAATCTATATGGAGACTTTCAGAAAGTAAATGGGTAAAACTACTTGCACAAACACTCTTGATTGTGTTTTACAGTTTGTGATCATCCTGCTCTTGGTGTTTATCACTGAAGTTGTGGTGGTGGTTCTTGGATACATTTACAGAGCAAAGGTAATAACTTCTCAGTTTCAGTAAATGTTTTGTTGTGAACTGTGACCGAAATACAGAGGTGTAGTCTTTACGAGATTTGACTCTGTAGAACTGTTAATGGGTATTTGTTAAGGAAATAAATCCAAACCCCTAAGTGGGTTAGTCTGAGATATCAATATCTTAAAATTTAGAACATTAATATTCTTCAAAGTAAAGCAGAAAGTTTGCTCGTAGGCAAAAAAACCTAGCTGGAATATATCATTAACAGTTGAACAGTAGAGGGGAGTCATGGTAATTGGTACTTTTCCATTTTCCAGATGGTCTTCTAATTTATTTATGCTTTGACTTTGTGAATGATTTAGGTTACACGATATTTGAACATAGGGCATATTGTTTTGATATGCAATAACTTAAATGTTGTCTTGTATTTTGGTATGCAAACTAACACTGCATAATAATAAAATCAAATAGATTGGATGTGTTAATATATACCATCTAGCTTTATACAGGTTGTTGACAAGGGTTATGGCTAAAAAAATTATGACTGCCCCCACTGTTTGTTTAATGGAAGTTCAGAAACAGGACCAGAAAAATGAAATTAATTGCGTTTCTAACAGCATAATATGTGGCAGAAATATACCACAATGTAGCTTGAAGAAAAGAAATTCCTAACTTGCACAGTTTCACTGGCTTTTGTTATGTCTACATCTAAACTTTGCCAAAAAATTAGCAGAAAAGGCATTTTTAGCTGTGATGTGTGGCATGATTGCACTATAGGACACTCCAGTGATGTCTTAATAGCCAGCTGAACTACATCACTGTGTACCTTTCTTTGGCTTTCTGTGTTTATATAAACAACACAGGTCTTACTAGTTCAGTATTCTCTTCTTCTTGCTTTCTCCTGCTATCCTGGAAGAAATGGTGAGACAGCTATGAAGTAATAATCTAGAGTTTTTGCTTGGTTTACAAAGGAAGGCCGCCTTGAGTAAGCAGCTAACAAGAGGACCTTAAACTATGCATTATAAATCTGGCTTAATAACAGTTAGAATAGGTTGCTTCAACAGAAATGCTCTATTGTCAATGCTTAAATTCAGGATATATTTTTCCTCATGGTCTACATTTGGTTTCTGGTGTCTTGGCAGTGCACTGAGAAGATCATTTGGGACTCTGAAGCTTGTAGTGGAAGTAGTCCTTAGAAGCAATTGAGGAAAGCAGTACAATTCCTGGAGAATGGGAAACATGTTGAGTTCTTACATGTTAACTGGAATGGTTGCCTTCTGCTCCAGTACTTCCAGAGGCGTAGTGTATTACAGTATAGTTATTCAGGAATTACCGTGGATCTGATCTGGACTAAGCTGTGGTCATCTTATTCTCTTCTGTGTTCCAGTCTCAAAGCGGCTTGCTCTTTTCCAGTTAACAGCATTCAGAGCAGATAAAAGCAGGTGCATAGGTCTTTCTTGCCTAGCCCATCTGAAATTACACACTTGAAACACTTGAAAATTGGATTGGTCCCAGCTGTGTGTTCCTGTTGCCTCTCATTTTTGTCTTGCTACTCTACAGTTTCACAACTGGAGGTAATGCAGGGTCAGAGCTTGGGAGAAGAGGGAAGGTAGTCTGTCTTTGGTGGCAGCATGGTCTTAATGTTAAGCCATTTGTGGGAGTCAGTATTTGAAAACTAAATCTTAAATCTTTTGAAAGGACAGACAGGTTTGTTAGTAAAAATGGTTGTTTTCTACTACAGCAGTACTTAGTGTCTTAAACTACTGTTTTCAAGTGCAGCAGGAGTGTCAGAAATAACTGAAATTCATTACCAGTGAACTGGGAGGTGAAATCTGCTTAGATTTCTCATTATTTCTGCCAAGATAAATAAGGCAACTCTGTGCTTTGCTAATTTTCTTCTATTGTTTCTGACATGGCATGCATAGATCTGTGGGGTTTTTGTTGTTTTTAAAAAAAGGCACCCAAATCATGTTAGAATTACTGTAGTGTTAACTGTGCAAACTTCCAAGTGAAACTTTACAAACAAAAGGAAAGATTGAAGTTATGGCAGTTGTTCATCAAAACTGTTGGTACCAAGTGAGACTGAGTATAGTATCTCAGGAAAGTGGCATTGTGCCCTTTCAAGTTAAGATGCAATGACTGATCTTAAAATTGCTTAATTTTCCAACATGCCTCTGTAAACCTGCATGTGTGGATCCAATTCAGACTCGTACTTCTTCAGAACAGGGTGAAGCATGCCTGGGTCATATCGTGATAGGCTGACCGGCTGCAGAATCTGCTAGCATTGGTCCTTATCAGTAAAAGTAAGGCTTTTTGTAAATGGCAATAGGGATTAAACAGGCGTCAGTTGGTTGAGGACTTACTGGCTTTTATCCCCTGGATGGAGTGGTTAGTTTATTCTCTCAGTTTTTCATAAAACCTGCCAGTTAGCTAGAGCTAGTGACTTCTGTTTACATTGTATGTAATTTGCATGGCTTTCAGGCATAATGTTGCCCTAATTGAACCATAAGCCAAATGATATACAAGCAAGCACTGAAATAAAGGATTTAAAAACCTATATGACAATTGAACAGCTGTTCTGTTATATGAATCAGAGTTGTAAATCATGTTAGTTAAATCATCAAACAATTGATTTTAAGCTAGTCTGAAACAAGTTGCCTGTGCAGGCTAAATTGACTTGTATTCATATCTGTTTTGATACAGATTTACTTGTAAAGATAACCAGCATTCTTGGGTATAAGCAGCGTTCTTGAGTAGGGATGAATGAAGCTTGTGCTATTGCTGCAGAAAATTCTTCCATTAAAGCATTTAAGGGAATGATGTGTTGGCAAGACCTTCCTGCTGTAACTTGCAAATCTAAAGAATATGCGTGCTTAGTTAATGCTCAGCCGTAAGATTACATTCCTTGCACATAATTCCTGTCGAGTGTGATAGAAAAAAATCAATTCAGAGCTAATCTTACTATTGTACAAATGTTTAGCTACACCAAACTCTTTGTGCATTTAAGTAACAGTTTACAGTGAAACATATTTTTTAAAAGGTTCTAGTAAGATTTCCTCAAAAATAGGTGTTATAAGATGCTTTTTGGGGGGACAAGTGATGATTCTTGGGTGACATCCATTTCTAACACATGTACTTGACAGCATCTTTAGCAGCTTGACTCATCTGCGGTAGCTGTAGGAGCTATTCTAGTAATTGTTGCTATGTACAATGTACTGTCATCAGTGTTTCTCAAGAAATGTGGGGGGACTGGGACTGAACAGAGAGCTTGGCCACTGTAGGGTAGAATAGTCAGCCAAAAGACCTCATCTTTGGGAATTTACCTGTGCTTCAGTCAGAATGGGAAGAGCAGGTGGTATGACTTACTCATACCCTTGTGGTCCCAAAGGGAACGAGTTAGCCCAGATGGTTATGCTGGTTTTGGTTTGGAACTTTGAAGCAGGAGTAGGAAGTGGAAAGGTGAATGCATGCTCTTATGGGAGAGCCTTTAACTTCATGGAATGTCTGCCACAGTGTCATAATAGAAGCAATTTTCTTTCTCAGATACGTTGTAAAGCTACTTTGTCTAAAATCTTAGGGAAAATAGCTGCTTGGTGTTTTTTCTTGTCCATTAGCTGAAAGCTAGCAACATCTTTGCAAAAGTCAAGTTAGAATTTTAAGAAGCTGTACCACCAAAGTATGCTGATTTCAGATGGTAGGGAGTTACCTTGGTTTCCTGAATTGCTATAATTAGAAGTGAAATAATGTTACCTAGACCTGTACTACTGTTGGTGTGCTAATGCAGATGCTTTCTGAATACTTCACAGGTGGAGGATGAAGTTGATCATAGCATTCGTAAAGTATATAATGGATACAATGGGACAAATCCTGATGCAGCCAGTCGTGCTATTGACTATGTACAGAGGCAGGTGAGATGGCAAGACACATGGGAACTTTTCAGTCCTTTCTGTAAAACACAGATGCTGTATTGCTCTATTACTTGTGTAGTATATCTTCTTCCTTTCTGACAAATCTAGGAAACAGCTGATTGGTCAATAACTAGCTTAACTCAGTTAAAATTAGTAGAATTGTGACATTGTTGATGGGGAGATGCATTTTGTGTAATTGGCTACGTATGAATCAGTGTTTGGATTCAAATATTTAGTACTTTACATATTTTTCGGCAATGGAACATAATCTTAATATGCTTTTGTTCTTGGTATTGCAATTAGAATTGCTGTCTCATCCCACTTCTTGACTGATAAACACATTGGCTCTTTACCTGTATGGTTTTTCAGTTGCGCTGCTGTGGGATCCATAACTATTCAGACTGGGAGAACACTGTCTGGTTCAAACAAACTAAAAATAACAGTGTGCCGCTTAGCTGCTGCAAAGCAGCCCTCAGCAATTGTACTGGCAGTTTGACCCGCCCAATGGACCTTTATTCTGAGGTAAGAAAGCCAAAGTATGAACTTCTGTAGCCACATGCTTTTGCTGACAATCATTTAATTTTTAATGGCAGTGTCAAGTCTTGGGTGTATTTGCTTTAACACGAAATAAACATGGTTTCTAGAGAGGGGAAAAAAAAAACCTCTCTCCTTTTTTCATCTGTGATATACTAAGTAATGACTTTTTTAGTGTTTGGATTATCTTTCTGCCCTATTCGATGCTTTTGGGTTTTTTGGCGTGTGTGTCTAAATGTGGTTGCTAGGTGGATATATAAGAAGTCTACTTGTTTCAGGGGTGTGAGGCTCTGGTTGTAAAGAAGCTTCAAGAGATCATGATGTATGTCATCTGGGCAGCACTAGCATTTGCTGCTATTCAGGTAAGAGAATATACTTTAGCTGTAAACTTTTTCTCAAATGAAATTCTAAACTGCTGTCCAGGTTATTACAGGTATGCACAGAATGATGACAGCTTTAGTCCCTGCTTGGTTTGGGGGGATAAATGAACATCAGTCAAAAGGATCTAAACACTTTAACACAGAACTTTTCAACCATGAATGGTCTAAAACTACTGCTATGCGGATGTATGTTCTGTTAGATTTGAAGATACCTGAACAGTGACTGTTACATGCAGTAATCTATTAGAATGTAAATGATAAATTCTTTCTTAAAAGTAATTACCGAAGTGTTAAGTATCATGAATGTGCTCTGGCATTTAACACTTGAAGAATTTGCGTAGTATTTAATTTCCAACTTTAAAACAGATAGCTCATACCTCATGCCATTTTAGAGGTACGTTGGTTTAACTATGCTTCATGGCATACCAATAATGTCAAGACCACCCAGGAGATACACCAGGGCTTTTGATAGCATACTCTGCTCTTTTTCAACTGAGCTTTGCATTGTGTCTTGAAGATTTCTTGGTTTCTGGACTTAAGCAAAAAAAGTTGGTTCTAAACTGGAGACCCTGCCTACTTAAAATTGAGCAGAGGCTGTCTCCTGCATGAACCTTAATTGTTACAGTTACCCTGGTCATAAAAAAGTAACTGAGGAAATAGACTAATGTGTATCTCAGTACTTATTTAGATTTTTTAAAAAGACTAGGACTGTCTTCTAAATATATCTGTAAAATTGGAATTTTGAATGCGCATCAATTTGGCAGGCTTAGTACATTAATCGCATTATTTTCAGACTGTGCTAATGTTGTGGCCTCTGAGAAATGTAGTACATGTGCTGAATCCCAAGACACTTGAAAACTGATTTCAAAGTTACTTTTGTGCCCTTAATAGCATTTGATTTCAGAAAACACTGTACCTGTTGAGTCAGGCAGTTCAGGCGCTTTTGTTTTCAAAAGCAGCTTTTGAGCTGGATTGTATGTTTGAAGGTAAATAATAACTTGCAAACAGTCTTGTGAAAATATGGTTAAATTTCTGTTTCAATGCTACAAGGGTATACTCGTAGGTAACACTGTATACAGTAATATTGTTGAACTGTCCAGAACCAGGTTACTTCAGCTATGGAACTTTAAAGTTGGTGAGATCTGTGCTCAGTCTTCTGAAGGAAGGTATTTTTTTTAATTGCCATTCTTAAAACTCTAACTGTTAAGCAATATTTAGTCTGCTTGAACACTAAAATATATTCGTGTAATGTAAATTAATGTATTTACTACAACCATGGTTACTGTGGCAGATTTTTTATGTAGGAAAAAAAAATGTATGTTATG
>WAAD01033777.1:2117-17200 GCA_013389945.1 Fregata magnificens
TAAGTCCCTGAGTGGGTCTATCCATTTGTATATACATCTCTGCATTAAAGTAGCATCAGTTTAGCATAGCTATCCAGCAGAAACTATGCTGCACTGCAATAATAAACAAACAAAGCCACTTAGCTTTATAGTCACTTGGGCCAACTGTGCCAGTTCCTACTCAGAAATAAATAGGCCTATTTTGCATGGGGGGTGTGTGCATGAATTTTGCATGTTAACAGGTCATATCTCACACTTCATGTGGTTGTAAAATAATGTTATTAATTTCTTCCCTTTAGAGTGCTATGTTATTTGATTAAAGGAAAAAAACCATTTTTATTCTATTTATATAATTTTTGTTTGCTGGTAGGCTGGGTAGCATTAAACAAAGAACCAAATTATTCTCAGACCAAAAATAATGAACTAGGGCTTCCTTTCTGATGAAAATGATCTCTTGTTGCCAAATGCTTCACATCTGAAATAATGGCTTAAATCTTGGCTGCACTTATCTAGGATAAGTCTTTTCTCATAACCTCTTCACAAAGTATTTTCAATCAATCCATTTACCCTATTAAAACTTCACATGTAATTGTGAGCCCAGATATTTGATGTTGGGTTATGGACAAATTGGAGCATAACCAGAGCCACAAAATTCAAGGTCTGGTTCTGGACTCTCTTAAAACTCATTGTGCGGGTGCATTTGAATTCAGGGTTTTGGTTTGGCACCACCTTCTTTTTTTTTTTTTTTTTAATCAGTTGTCTTGCCTGTTTATTTTAAAGTCACTTTGCTCCTTTTATTTTTGTAGGCACAGGGTAAAGCAAAAAGGAAATTAAATACTGTCAGAAATAATGAAGGATGCAATCAAATGCTGTCATGAGAAAAAAAATGAAGAAACTATGTTTCAACATGAGAAAGCCAGGCTTTCTCTTTCCTTTCATATTTTAACTGAAAATATTTGTTGGTTGGATAATTTTGTTAATGTCAGTTACCAGAAACAGCTCAGTACTGCATGCAATAAAATANAGTTTTTAGCAAATCAAAAGGGATGATGTATTTAATTTTATTTTTGTTTTGGTCTAATGAAAGGAGCTTTTTGAATGACAATAGTTTTGAAAACATACTTCCAATTATTTAGTTGGGTTTTTTCTATCTGAAATGCTTTGTTTCCAAGTGTTTCATTTACAAAACTTCAGAAATAAGAAGCTACCATTTTTATGCCACTTTTCCTTAGGGATTTCTTTTGACCAGAAAAACTTTACCTATACTAGCATATATCTATGAAATGTTTTCTTTCACAGTTTTTGTGAGCAAAGCTTTGACCAAGATGTTTGTCCAGTTCTGTTTCAATTTCACTTACTCCTTTCTGTAGATGCGCAGTATCAGAGCGTCAACATTTAGATCCAAAAGCCATTCAAGAGTGCTGAGATGAAAGGGTTCCACTCTGTAACTTGGCAAGTCACTGGCCTCTCCCAACTTCTATTTAATGGGGCAAATATTTGCTCTCTTTCATCACACCCAGGGTTTGAATAGGCACTTTGGGTCTGCAGCCCAGACTGAGAAGTGGAAAGCTGTCAGAGAAGTTAGATGCCTTTAGCAGATTTTAAAGTCTCTGCTACGAGAGAAAGCATACATGGTGGTGGCATACACTGAAGGAGAAATTTTGAAAGACAGCAAGAATTAGGTTCCTATGTGTCATTTATGCATTTAAAGAAACTACTTCATTCACACACCATGACCTGCTGCATTTCTAATACTGGGATTAAACAGTTAATTGCATGGTATTTTGTAACTGCATCTCACAGTAAAAATGAAATGTAGTTATACTCATTGTTACCACATGCCTTTTACTTTCTTGGACAAAACTGTTTTGTCTAACAAAAAAGACTCATGTGTATTACTTTTTTTTTGTTTCAATTAGCTGCTGCTTCTCTCCATGGCTACCAGCATTTAGCTGAATACACACCACTGCTTTATCTTCGGATTCATTCATTCAACAGACACCGAAGTGAAAAATACCAATTACTTTTGCTGTAACTGACATGACCCCTACTTCAAGCTAGATCTCTAAAAACATTTTGTCCTCCCCCTGCACTGAAGAGACAATTTATGTGCAGGCTCTGTAAATGCTACCCAGTAAAACCGAGGCGATAATTTGTTTTCATTAGGTAGGATATTTAAAAGAAATTAACTGTTTTTGGAGCACAAACCCCACTGCCTTTCACTGGGATTTAGACAAAAAGGCATTTTGGGGGAATTCCACTTAGAATGATTCTTCTGCTATGCTACAGAGTAATTATGAAGGGGGGGTGGAGGGGTGGAGGGAATGGGGGCATTCAAGAAAACAAACAAATGAACAAAAGCCCCAGGAAATTTTTAAAGAAAGCAAGCTGCTTTTGGAATAGCTATTCTGAACATTTAGTTATTTATTTGAAAGTTTTTGAATAACACATTCAAAGTATATCATTTAAATGTGTCTCCTTCCAGTTCTAAGAGAACAAATGCCTGCATCACAACACCCACCAAAATAAGCCCACCAGGGATTGCATGAGCTGCAGACATTTTCCCTTCCTGGAGAGGCTGTTGCACAATTGGGGGAATATGTACAGAGAGCATTTCTTCCAGTGTCTGCCTCTTTGCTGGCAGAAAAACCCCAATGCCCTACTGCTGCTTTCAGCTGAGGCTGGTTCTCCTGTAGCATAATGCCATAGTGATGCCTTACAAATGCTGAAAGCTCCCCAGGGAAGATACTGATCCGATCTGTGCAATGTGTCATCATACCCGCTTCAGTTTGTAATCACTTTTCAGTAGGTGACAAGCCCTGATCCACTTCATTACCTCTTTAAAAAAAAAAAAAAAAAAAAAAAAAAAAAAAAACTTAAAAATTAATCCCACTAGCATCACTTGCCATCCATGTTTTGTGAAGTTTTGATGCATCTTGCAAGTTACCAACATCACATAGCTGGCCTAGGCAGAGAAAAAAACCCCCCACCTCTGGCTTGTTTAACATTTTAATTTCTTCATTAAAAAGGGAAAAGATATTTATGCCCAAATTAGGACATTGCTGAATCTAAAGATAACATCTGTGGGAAATTTAAGTGGAAAGTAGCATGTGTCTATCAGAAAATGGGTGACTTGTAATAAACTTTGTTGGGAGGAGCTCAGTCAGACACACATGTTATACATTTTAATAGAACACTTATTTAAACATGGAATAAATTACTCTAAGCCGCAATGTATGTACAATCCTTCTTAGATAATGGAATCTCCTTTGTAATCAGCAGATTTAAAGTCCTCTCTACCCCATTCGCACTATCATTTTCATTAATCGAGTCTATTGATTGCTTACATATGTGAGAAAACTATTCTGAGGGCCACATTACTCATTTCCATGTTTTACACTTTACACATGCAACAGTCTGACACTGAAATGTTGCTGCTGAATATTTACTTGTGCAGTTTCTCAAAATAGCATGCTCTGACAGACAGCAGGGCTTGTCTATCTTTTCCTCCACAAGTGGGAAAGGGCTACAGATGCCATTCCTGCAAAGCAACAGGTCATAGGAAATCTAACCCTAAAAGGCAAAGAAAATCCAAGCAAAGAAACTTTGTGTCCACTGCTCACCCTTGGATCGTTCAAAAACAAAGCTTCCACATGAGATTCAGCAACTGACCCAAAGAATAGTTTTGTTCCTATTTTTAAGGTTAACATGGCTGATATGCAGGGACTACACATAGTCCAGTGACATGAACTTCATCATCATCCAGTATTTTGTTACGAGAAATCTCTAAATGCTGGCTGCCTTCTCATTTCAATCAGTAGCTAGCAATAAGTTCCTTTTTCTGTCTGCCTAATGAGATCCTTCCCCTCACCCTTCCCCAACTGCAAGAACATGGTGGCTTGGAGGTGGGTGTTTTGTTTCATTCTGTAGCAAATCTCTAAAGGAGAAAAGTGCAATTGCTGTGCTCTTAGATATTTAGATTACTAAATCTGTCAAGATTTTAAACTTCCCAGGGGATGGCTTGTTTCATGTTACATTTTTCTGTACAAGGCAAAGTATGAAGAGGACTTGATCTAGCTTAAGTAATTTAGGCATTATTGTAAAGTAAAAAAACCAAAACATAGATCTCACCTTTGCCACTGGCACATGTCCATTCTGAGGATGCAGCTGTTGTGGAAGCTTCTGGAATAAGCAACTGCTGCAACCTATGCCCACTGAGGGCTTTGAATTTGACGTTTTTGACAGACAGCCAAAGTAGTGATCAAAACACTGGAATGAAAGGGTTACACCACCCTATGCTGTTTACTGGACCAGCTGCTGTTCCCATGTGAGTAACAGCAATGAGGCCAGCAAGCTCTGAACGGTGCCACTTCCTCCCACCAGAGACCTTGGAAAGGAGTCCTGCGAATGGTGAGGGGACAGAGCACTGCCAGAATTTGGGAAGAAGTCTGACATATCACTGAGGTCTTTCTATCTGATGTTCCCTACGTATGTATGTCCATATGTATATGGACAACTAGACAGAAGAAAATCTACAGCAGCCATAAAAAAATCAGAATTTGGTTATTACACATAATCATTAGCCCTAAGTGCTAAATAAACATTATTCTATATCACTCCATTTTTATCATGATAAGCCTGAAAATCTTTTCCCTCTCTCAACAGATACCCTTTCAGTCTTTTTTTAAAGAAACATTTTTTGCCTGAAGTTCTCGTGTTTGGTCTATAGCCAGAGGAAATTATTTTGGGAAAGTGTGAGGCCACTTGGACAAGACATCCCTGGGAAACTGGACTGAAAAAAAAGAGGTGTTGTCACTTGTCACTTCAGAAGAAAGATTGCTTTCCCTTCCCCTTTTCTTGCATGCAGGCATATCTTCAAAATCTGGGCTGGAAGACGAACTCTAATAATTACCTTTTTTATTATATAAGAATGCACAGGATTTTCTCTCATAAGACGAAGCACACCTTTTGGAGATAATCACCAAACAATCCAGACTACAACTTATCCATCATGGAGAGCTTAGCACCTACCATGTCACTCCTGTATATTTGGTATTAACATCACAAATATTTTCACTCACAGAGGATTTACTATGCATGGCACCAGCCTGCACTAATATCCAGCTATCAAGATGACAGAAACTGCCCAGAGAAAGACCTCTTCCGCATCCATCACTATATTGCAATTCTGTCACACAAGAGAAGGAAGTTCCACAATCTGTCCAACCCATTTTAAAAAAAGGGGGGTGAGAGGAATCACATGTCCCTGAAAAGTATTTGTAAATTCCCAGACTGAATACACAGGCCTTATATCACATCTTTGCCCCTAGCACATGTAGCATAGAGTTTCAGCTACAGTCACAGACAGCGTAATTCAAATTTACCTTGACTGTGCAAGATATCAGCTTTCAAGAACCATCGAAAGATGTAAGTGCCACTCAATCTTCTCCAGGGTTTTATAAACACTGTGCCTGGAAAATCTTCCTTTGTAGGCTATTTTAGACCAATAAGGAAAAAAAGTGCAGAATATTTATATTCCTTAACTAAAAGACACAGAGTGGCTAGCAAGTCTTTCTGCAAGAAGGATCATCTTGACACCTTCAGTTGGTGGCACCTCTGGCGTTCAGACACAAGCAAAAGGTCATCTTTTCCCTCTAGCCATTTACAGCAATTTTGTGTATTAGGGCTAGGAAAATGCAGCTCAGCATAGATGAGGGAATCAGGCTTGCAGAGATTTAAATAGACAGGAAGAGCATGTCAAACCTCATAATCTCTGACATGAAAGGGATTTATAGTACAGGCAAGGAAAGCTGAAGGTACAAGATAGACACAGGCATATGAGCATCTCACAGTTTCTACCCTTTTTCCTACACACGTCAAAAGGATAAAACATACACATGGCAAAAGGATAAAACAAAGACCATGTCCAAGTCCCCTGAGGTGGCTCCCTAGTTACAGGCCTGCATCCTTCCACAGTGAAGGGGCTCACAGGTACCAAACTGAACGAGCCAATACAGCTGGGAAACTAGCAGGGAAAGGCTGCCCTGCTATTCCCAGCCCCCCAGCAACTGGGACGCATGGTTCTGTCCAGAGCAAGGCTCAGTGAGAAGCCAGGGTACACTCAGGGAGGTATAAAGCACTATTTGTTTTGTAACTGTGCCACAATATTATATCATCCCCCTTACTAACAATATTATTTTGCCCCTAAATATCATTCCCTTACATGCTCAATTTTGTGGTTCAGACTCAACAGTGAGCATCTGCATCTAGGTGTAACTGCACTACAGCTGTGATAGAAGCTCTGCAAATGCCCCAAATGAACAGAAGCCCATGTAATTTTCTCTCATAAATACTCATTGGTTTAAGTATATTTTCAGCGACATTTTCATTACTGTAACAATTCCATAAACACATTTTTAAGATTCTTGCCAGGGCGTTTCTTACACTAAGTGCTTGCATGTGTGTATTTTTGTGTATGTTTCTTTTTATAATAAACTTTCCAGTGTACTATTCTTTCTGACTGCCTGATGGTCAGGAATGACTGCCCTGTACAGAGTTTTTTCCTCTATGAGCCTTTTCAGTAACACACAAAATTATACCCAGATTAATTAATTCACTCAGTGCTTGTTTTGTCAGCTAGTACCCTACCTTACATCAGGCCTCTATACACATTACTGTGTACAAACACAAACTTCAGTTCGAAGTCAGAATGCATAGCACAGGCCATTTCACAAGCCTGCAGTTATGGATGGATCAGATACTCTGCACTTGGGTTCACAGACCAGGATATTTCACCCAGACAGCAGTGGGTATTGGGTGAGGTCCACACATTTTGTCTAGAAAAAAGACAGCTGAGAGAGGGTATAGTAGCAGTCCATAAAATCATGACTGTTACAGGGAAATTATGACTGCTCTTCATTGTCTCTTCCACACAAGAACTATGGGGCATAGTTGTTGTTCAAATTCAAATTCTTTAGGTGGCTCTGACAGTAACCAAGAAAAGTTAAAAGCATTTGGGAAAACCAAAATCTGTTTTAGAAATACATGCATGATGTGTTAGAAGCTTTCTGGAGAAAACTGATAAAGTTCTGCCAGTCATAACAGTAGAAATGCTTTCTTACAGCTATTTTTACTTAGGGGGATAAGTGGGACTCCAAGCAACAGGTGGCATTACAGAATTAGACTCAAGTCTCTAATAGGTGTAAACAGAACTTGACTTTTTCGAGAAAGAGTTTAAAAATGGCTAATCAGGTAGGAAGACTGTGCACAGCATGGAAAAATGTATAAGAAAGTTATGAGAGCAAGCTGCAGGAAGATGGCCATATTGCAATAGCCATATTTGGGATCAGTTAAAAACAAGAATGGCAAAAAACCATCTTATGTCTAATTTATGTCCTGAAAATAGTTGGACAAAAATCATCAGATTCTGATGAGCAAACATTAAGTCCACAAAAAAAAAGCCAGCAAGCCCCCCGATCCCAGATGTTCTGTTCATTGACAGACTGAGCAAGTAGTCCAGTAAGATATTTGGGAGGTCTCCACAGCAGTTAAAGCCCCCTTGTACACCTGGGCATGTACGAGCAGAGCTGGCCCACACCTCCACAGTGGTTTTTAAAGAGATTTTTTTTCCCCCTCTTTTCCCCCATTTAACCACTATTTCAGACATTTTAGGAAGTTAGTTCAGATTGTACTCTACTGTTGTCCAAAAATAATTCAAACACAACGTAAAAAACCAACAAAACCTTTTGAACATTCGCTGCAGGGATCATTCTTAAAATACTTGAAAGTAGGTTGTGTTGTAATGGCAAACGCAACATTTTGTTTGTGTTCTCAAGTAGCACAAGGTATCTTTGTGATGCGTGCAAGAGAGAAAATGACAGCAATGACAATGGGGAGGGGAAGAGACAGAAGGAGGAAGATAGAGAAAGAACAAGAAAAAAACAAATAGATGGACAGACCATCAGAATTACCAGCCTTTTTCCTAACGTTTATTCAGTTATCTCTTAACTACAGATTCTAGGCTTAGCATTGCTTCCATTTCTGTACGTTTGTTTATTCCCCATCTTCCTCTCCCTGTATTTTGTATGAAAAATTCTACCACTCTGGGAAGAATTGTTATAGAAATTAACTGCCCTTCTAGCCTTTTAAACTATCTAGAACTGAACTGTGACTTTCAGTTATGGTCTCCATTACATGGTCAGTAATAAGCTAAATTTGTACTTTGCCCATTGTTGGTCCTGAAAAGGCTACAGCATGCAATGTTCTTCCCTTTGCCTCCCTTTATTCCCTTTGCAGAGGCACAGTCTGGGTGCTGTGGAACAGGGTTAATCTCACAGAACCTGACATGCAGCCCCCTCTGTATGGCCCGCGTGCCTCCCTTAGCCCATGGTGATTCTTCTGAGTCCCTGCAGCATAGAACACTCCCCCACCACCGTGGAGAGGAAACAGAAAACACATGTGCAGCCCAAATCTCTCAACGATTCTTCATTGCTTATTTAACTGTATTTACACTAATTTCATTTGCTAACCATTTTCTTGTGAGTAGGTACCACCTCTCCCTAATAAAATGGCAAAGAATCAGTTATAAGTCAATAGAAAATTGAATTGCAGATACTATTAAAACTTCAAATATAGTTCCAAATACCCTTAGTTTGAACACAGATTGAGATGCATATTCCAGAGTCATGTCCAAATTTATGACATAAATAAAGGCACAACAAGTTTTACTTTTTTAAAAATGTTTCCCTTGCTAATGTTTGATTACCTTGCTACTGAGCAAGCAACAGACAAACCATCGGATAGTTCATTTAAACAAAAAAATTGGCTAACTTACATTGTTCTGCTAAGAGATCTCTACAAGCAGTCACACATGCACTCAATAATTCTGAGCTGCAGCAATTTATCATTTACTTTATTCTACAAAATGAGAGAGTATTGGATGATGTTTCAGAAACAAATGCAGTGATTTTTTGTTTGTTTGTTTGTTTACTACCTTCTGATATTGATTCTGAATCCCCATTTTACACCTGGATTCCTCACAATTTGGGTATTAATGTCATACATGAAAACCCTAGTTTTGCAGTATCCCACTCATCTACTGCAAGTCTTCACATTAGTTAAGAAGACACAGGACTCATACACCAAGCCTGCTTGCTTCCCATATTAAAAGCAGCAATGTGCCATCATTAGAATCAAACTTATTATCTACAAGTCTAGTAATTTTCTCCCATAACATCTATTTTATTAATTTACTAGGGATATTAATCAGCTTTTAGGGGGGGTGGGCGTTGAAATTGTTTCAGGAAGAGGAAGGAAACTGAAAGGTAGGGGAGAGAGTCATTTAGAAATTGCAGCAGTATTTTATTTGGTTCCCAGTTTTCTGGGATTTAGCTGATTTGTGTCACACAAAGATAATTTTAAGTGGGCCAGTGTTTCTGAAATACCTTAAGATATAATTTGGAAAAGATCTTTAGCATATATTTTCTTTTTCCAAGCAACATGTAAGTCTTTATTAACAGCTCTACTAATAAGGAGCGAGAAGTATATAGTCATGGGAGATGAAACATCAGCAGAAAAAAACCATATAATTTTTAACAAAATTAATGCAAGCTAGTACTAGTAAGGGAAATAATCTGAAACATAAGGATTGAATACAGAGAAAAACCTGGAAATAGTAATCCTGACTGATTCAGAAGTTAAAATAAATACTGAGTGTGGCTGGACAGTTCGTGGGAATAACTTAGCCCCTTTTAGTTCAGAACCAATCACTGAACAGACTTTCAGCATTGAAAATTATTGAAGTAACTTTTTATATGAACATATTCCACTTTATGGACTGCACACAAATTTTTTATAGTCATAATATAGTCATAATGGCTATTCAAAGCATGCAATCAGTAATTTAAAGTGTTTGATACTGATTCTCACACTGTCTGGATAACTCCCAATGCAACACAGAAGTCTTTAAAGTTGGCTGTACAAATGTTCCAATGTAAACAAACAGACTAGTTGAGATCCTTCTGCAAATAAAAAATTTATCTGACAGCAAACTCTGTTCTTTGCTGATCCAAATTTTGACTTTTTGTTTGCCTCTTCCTCTTTGCAATGCCCTTTTACATACTTCCGAAGGCTCTTCCCCCTAAATTTCCTCTTTCAACTAAACAACCCAAGCTCTCCTACAGTTCCTTGTAGGTAAGAGATCTCTGATAGTTCTTGTTGCTGTATTCTGAATTGTCTGTTATTAGTGCCCATCTTTTTAGAAGCACGGTGCCTGAAGCAGACCCTTGTCAGCACTGTGGAGAATAACACCTTTTTGCAGAAATTGTCATGCTCTAAAAGTACCATGTGTTACGTGAACAAACATGAACAGAGAGAAGGTGGTATGCCAAATATTCTGATGGTGAAAGCCAGAATTGGTCTGGTTTTTAGTTTAAAGAAAAGAATTTTCTCTTCTCTGAATATCCATAATGTATGCTTTTATTTTATTCAACCTGTATTTTTAAGAACAAATTGAACGGCAATTAATGAATAATTGATCAAAAGGAATGCACTGAACCCATTCAACTACTGTGCACATATCAGTCAATGCCAGTTTCATTAGAAGTTGTTGAGCAAAAATTCAAATGCTCCACCTAAAGAATAGCAGGGTGTTTAATACTTGGGGAGGTAAATTATGAGCTATGAGCCACCTCTCTAATGACTGACTATTAAGCCATTCTGCATCAACCCAGTACAGGACAGCTACATATGTATATGCATACATAAAAATACACACACAGAGCCCCCAATACTAAATCAAATAATTACATGGAAACAATACTGAAAAACTCATATTCATTCTTATAAAAAAGTCACAGATTTTTTCCTCGTACATATAATTTATTCACGATTGTCTTTAGGAATGTGGAAAATATTATGCCATGAAATGTTATTTGGGAGCATTGAGAAAGTTAAATGTTTATGTTCAGTAAACGTCCTTGATCCTCCTTCTGTAGCCAGTGTGCGCAGCGCATATATTTTAAAATGACAGGTTTAAATATAACTGCATTCCCATTTTACTTACTAACCAATCTACAGATTGTGACTGGTTCCCAACTCTCGTTTTTAAGTAAATAAATCAATATGTATGCTAGAANGAGTTTTACTTGCAGAGAATATATTGGTACTGCACACTGCCTCTCCAAGATTTGCCCTTTTACTAGTTTGTTGAGATTTTTTTTTAATGTGAGAGGGCCATAAATTTGTTAGCAAAGCTTACAAAACATTTAGCAACTTCAGCATCCAGGCTAAGACCCATTGTAGGGACCTTATTTACCAAAAAAAAAAAAAAAAGAAAAAAAAAAAAAAGAGCATAAGATGCTCTCTAGAAAGAAAAAAAAATAATAAAAATCAGCCATCTCTGAAGTACAGCCATATTTGAATCCTCAAGTTGTCATCTTGGAAAGCTGTGAACTTTTAAAAAAAGTTATGACAAAAATAATAGGATCAGCAAATTTCTGGAGTGCAATCTGACATTGGCTCTGTCTTGTCTCTCTCTGTAGATTACTCCATGGTCAGAAGCCTTGATCAGAAACTTCTTCTCTAGTTCTCATGAACTTCACCCTGAAATTTGGTGTTCCAGAATCATAAAGTTGGCCTACAGAGACATGGTTAGAAAGGCCTGATGGAAACTGGTCCTCATCACAATAGGCCTTGAACTGAACACCAGGAAAAAACAAAATAAAATCACTTTTTGCTAACTGTTACCACACAGTGGTGACTGCTGTTACTGTACTACTTCACCACTTGCAGTATGGACGGATGAAAAATTAAAATGTTTTTGCTGGGCAGAGGAAATGAGTTTGAGGGCAAGAACTGGAATAGAAAGTGCAAGACAAAAAACTGTAACAAATTTTAAAACAACCTTAAGCAAATTGTGCAAAACCTAAACTCCCTTTTTAAAAAAAAAGAAAAAAAAAAAGTGCATTCCGTACCTTTCAAGTTGCCTGCAACTTCGTCCCAGTTTCATTTCTTTTGTTTACCATAATTACAGAAACACTAAAAAATTTAATTTGCTTCAGACAACCTGACTGTAATTTCAAAATATATCCTAATTCTCCAGCATGGAAACAGTACGACAATGTTTGTATAGTCTTCCAGCAGTGCAGCTTATCTTCTGAGATGCAAATATCAGAACTGCTCAGCACATGACTACTCTGTTGTGATTTTCTTGCTTCCGTAACACTAAGCAAACAAATTGATATGAAAATGTTCTTAAAGAAAAATCATGGAGAAAACCAGCTGATGGTTCCAAATCGTTAACAAAGTACATGTGACAGTATCCTCCTCATCCAAAACCACACATCATAAAAGCCTGAGAAAGGCTGCAGTCATGGTATTTCCTCTGCCACCAGAAAAGTACAGAGAATCCTGTGAGAAAGCTATTCCCATTGTTCCGGAATCAGATGGTATAAATAAGTATCTCTGACTTCAGCTGACTATTCAAACAAAAAACTGAAGACTTACCTCCAGAATTTCTCTGGAATGGTTAGACAAGGTTTATCAGGCAAAATTGTGATAAACAATCACAGAATCACAGAATGGTAGGGGTTGGAAGGGACCTCTGGAGATCATCTCATCCAACCCCCCTGCTTGAGCAGGTACACCTAGGGCAGCGTGCACAGGACCACATCCAGGCGGGTTTTGAATATTTCCAGAGAAGGAGACTCCATGAATGCAGGATAACAAGTTTGTCAGCATTTTACACCAAATTCCTCTTCCCTGAACGGTTCTCTGTTCAGAGTTACCTCACCTTTGCTGCGTGGTAAGAATATGCAGATAGGAGTTGCCAAACAGCAGCTGACTTGCTGAACAGTCTACTTCCTTCCATAGTCAACCATGTACGTCTGAGAGTTCATTTCTAAAGATCTCTGGGAAGAATTGCTCTAGAATTGTTGCCGAGAAGCCTAATGGAGCTACAGAGAGCTGATTCCATTCATTTAGAACAACAAAACAAAACACAACACACAAAAAACCAACAAAAAAGGAACAAATACAAAGTTTCTTTAAATCACATAAACTTCATCTGAGGTCTCTGGGACAAAATGATTTTGGTTAGCACTTATTCAAATGTTAACAGTAACATACAAACATTGAACTGTTCGAGAAAAAGTAACACTTGGACACTCCATCCAGTCCAACATAAATAGAAATAAATGCTTTAAGATATGAAGTGCCTTTGCATTTGGATAGAGCAGACAGACTTTCACATAACATGCTATGCTGAGAGTTGAAACTTCAGTAGTTCAGCCTGCCTTTTCTTGTTGCAACTGCATGAATGATCCTAGCTAGAAGAGTTCTAGCTAGACAGATCCTAGCTAGAAGAGTTCTTGTACTTTTGTAAAATAAACAACCCTGAACTGAGCACTCACAGAAACAAAACAATGTCAAGCTCTCTATAATTTTAAAAATTTATAACACTGAGTTCTGACATGGAAATGGGACTACAAGCAGTTTGATAAACAGTCTAAAAGTATTCTAGTGCAAGAAAGCCACATTGTTAGATTAGTGACTTACAGCATAACTCTACACATCTCCTGTAGGAGAATGTAGGGTCTGTACTAGATGCACTACTCTCCTCCTTCTCTGGCAGTGGAAGTGCACTGCTGTTACAAAGATAAGACAGTTCTGGATGCTTCATCCCCCTGACACTAATATAATTGGTCTGCACTAGGAGAAGAATTCTCTGATTAATCACATGCAATATTCTTTTCATTTACAAAAGCTCCTCTTAATATCTAGGCCAAAGGGGGATCAGAGATGAGAACAGGAAAGCCTTTCTGCAGGTTGGTTGGTAGGTTGCCACTGAAGTCTCTCCAAGAGACAAATGCCAATGAAAAACAAGCTTACCATTATCATTTCAAATGCAAAAGGTCTTAGTTAAGTAAGTGGTGAACTTACTCTCTTGTCATTGGTTTATCTAGCATTACTGAATGCATTACAGTGCATTAATGAAGGCTACTTAAAGCTTTGGATAGAATTTAAAAAAAAAAAAATAACATTGATCTAACTCCTCCAGTTTTAATATCAGCAGGGGGACACTCTGAGAATGTATCCATGCAAAATGAGACAAGTTAATAAAACCAAAGAAATTATTATAAACTTCAGAGAGTTGTCTTAAATTAATTTCTACAGTTAGGAAAAGGCCTTTGTCCAGAATATAATACATAGAAATGATCATTTTCTACTCATTCTTTCAAGGTAATGTTTTGAATTTTCACAAGAAAAGAGCTTTTTCCAGATGAAACACTGTGGAAAAAAAAGATCAAAGTATCAATTTGGGAATTCATGCAGAAATGCTGATGTGTCATGAAGCGCTCATTTTGTATTCTTTTTCTCCTCCTGGTGAACGTGGTGGCAAGCAAATTTCTTACTCGATAATAAACCAATACTTTGAAAAAGCTTAACACCGCTGTAATTTACTTGAGTGTTATATCTCTTCACCAGCAATGTCAGAAAAACTTTTCATCCCTACCAGAACTTCTTTTGATCTAGCTGCTGCCCGGTAGTAATGATTTCAGTGGTTTTCTATGGAATATCAGAGACACAAGCTGGACAGAGCACTCAAATGTCTTCTTAATCATCATGCTAATGCGAACTCAGAGGACTTGTTTCCAGAGTTGACTGCTACACTAGAAGAGAGTAATGGAAACATTGAACTGTGAACCAAAGTCAATAAAAGTAAGATTGATGACAACTTTATATATAATAAAAATAATGGAATCGATGAAAACACTTGCAAACAGCATTGAGCTGACAGGCTTTCTTTGCTAAACACTCCATAGGCCATGCTCTGATCTATTATAGCAAAGTAAGAAGACTCAAAAAGACAGAAGGATTGAAATGCAACTCTACTGAAATCTGTGCGAGCATTGCCAACCATGTCTGTGCTCACACTCCTATTTTGCCGTGGTACAACTGAGAGCAGAAGCTGGCATGCTTCCTTTACACTGTATTCTCAGGAGTTAGGATAAATAATATTTTATCTCCCCCAGCACTAAAATTTGATGCAATTTGAAGAAAGTGTGGGTTGTTACTACAAGATGTGTTTTAGGCATTCTCTACAA
>WAAD01033783.1:0-20702 GCA_013389945.1 Fregata magnificens
TGCATTATTGATTACTTACTGAATTATAAAGTCTCAAAATGCAACTTTAATGGTTATTAAGATATCATAACAATAATAGGCGATACATGTGGAGATTTGCTGATGACTTGGGACGGCCAAGGATTACTAAGGTTGATTACTGATGAAATTCACATACAAAAGTTTTTATTGGACTGTCAATGTAAAGTGCTAAGTGCATGCTTAAGATATATATAATTAAAGCTTACTTTAATGAAAGATCATATACTTCAAATAAAATCAGGCAAATTAAAGTAACTCTGAAAGCATGAACTTCACATTTCTTAGCTCTACTCTAAACATGTACAAGTACAGTTGCATTAAAAAAGTTGTGGATTCTCTGCTGGGGGGAAGGATTGTATTTAATGCAGAATAGTTTAATGAAACCTTAGTAATAGTAAGCTAAAAAGGGATTTTTAAAGACGGGGAAAGATAAATTACCTTCTTTGGGTTTGCATGTTAAAAGCCAATTTGAAGGAAGTGTCAAGAAATTGATGTATTGTCTTATGTGCTGAAATTTTGCAATCATTTAACTCAAAGCAAATGCTTTTCGTGCCTTTGCTTTTGGTAGGGGGTAGCTATTTTGATTTCCAGCCAAGTGTATTGAATTATAATTATGCTCTGTCTTGGTATAGAAAACGTGGTTCGAATATCATGTATTTACTGTGACATCCATGTAAGAAAAGGAACTGTGTCATATTTCTCTTTGAAGAAACTTCACGGCAAATATGACGGCTCTCCTACAAGTAAAAAGAAAAAGATAGTCTGCTAGCTGTAAGTGTGTATGGCAAATTTATGTAACAGTGAATGATATATACTGTAAATTTATATTTTCAGACATAACCCGCTTTTCTATGTCATGGCAACGTGACCTAAAATATATGGTATTGTTGCTGCTTTCTGGATGGTAGTAGTATCTAGTGCATATATGTCTGTAAATCCTAAAGAGCAATGTTAAAATTCTGAGTGGATAATGTAAAGGAGGAGGAATAAGTGAGACAGAAGAACATGAAACTGAAGAATTGGCTAGATTATTTAAATATTTATTTTCTGGTGGTAGACTATGAGAGATTTCTAAATGTTTAGAATTTTTTACTCTAGAAATTTAATAATTTGGGTTTGGATTATAGCTATATTATGTTTAAAACTACCTTCAGCCTTGAGATATACATCTTCATAACTTTCATATGGCTTGATATAGGCTTCATTTTTTTGAAAAAGTCCTAAGAACTTAAAATAAAGTTCCCTCCTCTAAAAATTTGAAATACAATTTTAAAAAAATATACATTGTGTTTTCTAATTGATTTTTCAGTAAGTGCTTTCCTAGGATCTTCATTCATTTTTATTCTATATGTTAGCTTAATTAGTATCTGCTTTCTAGAATTCTTTTAAAAGATGTTTCAGACTGTCAGCCTCTTTCCTATTTACACTATGGTCTTAACTTTACATCTATTTTTTTCTTTGAATGATTGAGTCTCTGACCAAAATAAACTGGAGTTCTTTTGGCATTCTATACCTCACAAATGTGTTTTTCTTGAATATTAAGTAAGATTATTTAATGCCACTATTGATGATGGTAGGTCAAGGATGTGTGTAGGACAGCTGACGTGCTTTCCACAGGCATTATCATAGAAATAACCTGTTATAAATTGTAGTTTCCAATTTATGATATCTACAAAATACACAGGTAACTGTTTTGGCAGTCCTCGCTTCATCTGGCAGCATGATGAAGTATCATCCTAGCATTAAAATCAGTGCTTTGCTATAGTATTATCATCCTTGTATCATCTCTACATCTCCGTTTGGGGAAAAATACGGTCATTGGTCTAAGTGAGTGTTTCAACCCAGAAATGCTTCATGGTTTGAAGTATGATCTTCTCATAAAGTCAGTTTAAGCTTATTAGCCATGGGAAAAATGGCTCCAACATTCAAATGTAAGTAGCCATTTTGCCTTTCTAAACTATTTTAATTTTACAAATATTCCATACTACTTAAAAAATCACTGCAGCTTGGCAGAATGCTCTTGTCTATCAGTATGCAGCAAGACAGAAAGGAATGATGAATATAGCTCAGAAATATTTGATTAAATTATCTTCAGTGGAAAATACTGTCTTGTTAAGTTCCCACAGGAAAACTTTTTTTTTTTTTAATTAGTTTTGATTAAACTCTGTGAAGAGGGCTTTTCAAGTTATGGATGGAATCGCTTGTTGAAACCAAAAAAGAAATTTAATTCATAAGAAATCAAAGCCTTGTGGGTTAAATACCTGTCTAAGCCTTCAGAAATCCAATTTCATGTATCTGAAGTAAACAGGCAAAAAAGAAGTCTAACAGGCTGAAAAGGTGTATTAGTATCTGAGCTATAGTTTATCCTGGTGTCTCAAGGCTTTAGCACAGAAGAGAAATGTAGTCAACCTTTTTGCATCTATGCAGAGGCAAAACAGAGAATATGATATTGTTTGCAGATGGAAAAAAAAGTATCAACTCTTTTTCAGAAAATGTTTAGAAATATTTTAGCTATGATAAATTGTAGTTTTCATCGTGAACACCTGTTCACTACCAAAGGCTTTGTTTGTGACTCGTAAATTGTGTTTTACATGTAGTAGAAAGAAAAATCTATTTGCATATTAAAGAGAACACAGAATCACTATGTTTTTAAGCTTGCTTTTTATATTATGTCAAAATTGTAATTTATATTATTTCATCTCCATATTATTTTAATAGCTACATTTTTCATACATAAAATTAATAACATGATAATAAAATGATACAGTGACCTGGTTGTGCTGAACCCATTACAGCCAATCTAATAAACATATTGTATTAAAAATGTGATGTATATTTTATGCATAATTTGTCAACAGTTTTAACTGAATCAAAGTTGCGACATAAAGATACATTGTAGTCCATGAGAAACAAAAATACTCAAAAAGTAAAATTATTACTTTGGCACAAGGTTACTGTTTCAGGAGGTTGACCATAGCAGTTCAGTTTACCTGTTTCATTTGGGAGGATGCTTTTTATTTTTCGGTTTTTGTCTCTGCAAAACTAAGGTTCTTAGATTCAGGGATGGAGGATTTTCTCCATTCCTTTTGCTTAATTTAAACAATAGATTGTTTGTAACTGTGATCACGTAATGGCTTCTTTCCTTTTGTGTGAAGAGTATTCAATTTATTTTTTTTAAATGTAAAAAAAAAACCAAAAAATTCCTAAGCTAGGACTTTCTATACTAAAGATTAGTGTAGTGTATGTTATTTATATTTCAGCTGTGCATATATTACTCCAGGCATTGGCCACAATGTCCCGGTCTGTAATAATTCATAGTTCTTTGCTTTCCTCCTGAAAATATGCACCTTAGTGATGCGTTTACACACATTGTTGGTCTTTTTGAAGGCATTGGAATTTGCCACCTGCATTAGGATGTGTTTGCACAGTTAAAGCCCTAGCCCGCAAACATTTACATCATCGAATCTGTATATATGCAAAAAATAACATTATGTGATGTTTATCAAAAATAGCAGTGCAAGCAAAAATTAAGCTGGAAATAAATTTTATAAAAAGCCCAGTAAAAGCTGAAAATAGTTTGTTGGAATGTCAGCCAAAGCATGTATATTTGGTAGTGAGAATCAGACCATCCGCCTTTGGGATCATTACCTGTATTGCAGAAACTTGTAGGAGGATTCAGAAGAACTTCATGCTTTGTTTTTTCATTGATATATCAACAATGTCTCGAAATCTCCTCCAGCTCACTTAGTGATTTTAAACTAGTGAGAGAAAAATGAAAGGATTGGACAGTTCGTCTGTGCATTGATTTTTTTTTTTTTTTTTTTTTTGCTTCAATGTGTATTACTGTGAAAATATTTTAGGGTTTTTCCCATGGTTAAGCTTGTAGAAGGGTGTCAGAAACCCTTAACATCAGTTTCTAGTAAAACAGATCATTTGACCTCAGAATCTGCACACACATGCACGAATTTCATTTTGTGGGTTCAGCTGAGAATGCAGCTAAGACACTGGTAAATTAAAGGTTAATTCTTCAGCTGAGGTGCAGAAGTGTTTCCTCACTGCCAGCAGGTGGGAGATGAATATGCTAATTGGGCAAGCCTGACTTTCCAGTGATTTGCAGGTGAAAATGTAACTGGTGATAATTAAAGGCTAATTACCTTTAGCTAGCAAGTGGGAACCAGGTGCTCTAAAGCAAAAGAGAAAGATTTTACTCCATGCTGGTAAGACCTTCGGGGGAGGAGGGGCAAAAGAAGAAGGGACTATGTTTGATTGCATTTTTTTCTGGCCTTGAATTTTTTGGTTTTGCTAAAGTAGAGGATGGATATGAAACAGTGAGACCTAACACTTAGTTTCCATAGGTTTGGGGAGTTATTTTCATTTAATTTTATCATCATTTTCCTCAAGAGATGACAAAACAGAGCTAGGTAGTGATTCTGAAAGTGTTTTGGCTATTTACATATTAGCAATACGACCATCAGAGGCAATGTGGCCTGTTATGAAACCTACTTGAAAAACAGCTCCTTCTGAGATGCTCATTAAAGAAATCTCTTTCAAAAGCTTCTGTCAATGACAGCTTTCAAAGGCACCCGTAACAGTGAACCCTCAGACAGATTTAGAGCATTAGAGCTTCCCACTTTTTTCCATCTTGCCTTTATGGTAGGATGTGTTAGCTTTTACAGTCAGTCTTCTCTTTGAAGGCTCCTGGGTCCAGAGAAGTTCAGGCTTTTACTCCCAGACTCCTTTCCACTTTTACAAGGCAGTCTGGTCACTATCACAAGTAGTGTCGTGAAGATACTTCTTTGTTAGATTAGGTGTCATATCACTTACCTGGGAAGTAAACAACTCTACATCAGGAGGGGGTAAATCTAAGTCTTGGTGACTGCTTGACATATTTACTCGTTGTGCCATTCATGCACCATATATTTTACAGTGGTTTTACAATTTAAAAAAAAAAAATCAATTTTCTGTTTAGACAGTTATATGTAATTCATTACTGGTTGAGTCTACATTTCATGATAATTAATCACTTTGAATAGTAGGTGAAGAATCTGTAAACTCATTTCCTTAATGAGCTTACTTTTTTCTTGCAGGGGACTGGGGTTGCAGTCACATGGACCACCACAGGTGTCTACAGCAAACATTTAGGCTTTACTATCATTCAGTAGATCTGTATTTAGGCTCTAGGTTATTTGTAGTACCTACGTGTCTAACGTTCCTTTTCTTGGGCAGGTTTATAGGTGTTGGAACCTTATCTTATCAACCAGGTAAGCATCTGATTTATTTTTAAGCTATTTACTTTTAAAATGTGGCTTTCTTTGGCTATGTTATCTTTTTTACCTGGTCTGGTAGATACATTCTGATTATACCAAATCTAACACTGAAGGTACAAAAAGGGGAAAGACCAGTGGCACTAGTATTTCATTTTTAAGCAATAGTTCAGAGGTTAATATATTCCTGTGGGACAGAAACTGTGAGAATTACCCCAGCTTAGGAAAATCAGCTTTGAACTGGAATGAGGAGAGAGGGACACCTTGATCTCATTTTCCATGTTAGTATCTTAAAATATAATCTATCAGCAGATTATCTTGGAAAACTGTTTCACTACTTTGTATTTAAAAAACAATTATCCCCAAATGTGGCATTTCTTTTAACTCTTCAGGTTAAAATTTATTTTGAAAGACTAGAGAGGTGTGTGTGTATATGTGTATGTATATAAAATAGATGCATTTCTTTATGTATCTGATCGAGCAGAACTGCAGACTGTCCAGTTACCAGCTGGAGATCTGGGGGCATCATTCAGAGGTAAAGTTGATTTCCAGCAAGTTTGTCTTCTTGCAAAAGTGGGGAGACCTTTAGGGGCAACTGGCCAGGACAAACTTTGGCAGCAAAGGCCTGGGCAGGCAGGCAGGCCAGCTAGCTTTCTCAGTTTTGCGTTAAAAACGTCAAGAGAATTGACGTGTCCTTTTGAACTTTTTTTGATTCTGCTGCGTCAACATCTTTTGCAGAAAAAATGTTCTACTAGTGCATTTTTTTATTAGATCTAATTGTAATTCTGATTTCCATTAGAAAGAGATTGTATGTTCTTACAGCCGTACTTCTAGATGAAGGGAATTACAATGAGTCTTTCATTTTTATGGACAAGTATGTAAATAGAATGGTAGAATCCAATACTGTATAATTACATTGATCACTAAGTCTGATGTGGTTTTGTTCCTGTAAGTCTCTCCTGAAATATTTCACAGAAAGGAGGAATAAAAAAGTACTTTTTAAAAGCAGCAGCATAAACAGTAGCAACAATAGTTTATATGCATTTATTTATTAAAGCATTGAAACATTCAGATTCCCTATATGTCAGGTCAAATGGGCCTCACAGGCTGCAAGAAGGAAATCAAATTACCTTCTTAATCTTGAAAATACCTTACTCTGTGAACTGCAATTGCTGTAATTAGTAGAGCAAATTATGAAGAAGGGCATTTTGTGAAAATTTAGCACTAAACTTCCATGTAAAATTTATCTTGTCCTAAAGATATTATTCTATTTTACTCGTTTGTTCCATCACCACCTTCTTGGACACTTTATCTCTGGAAACACCCATGAGAAGAAAAAGAATAGGTGTTTATTTCTCACTAGCATTCTGTTTAGTAAATAATGAGTCAAATAGCTATTCATCCAAATTTTCTCAAAGCTGCTTGATATGAGAAGGCATGGTTTGTTAGTGAATTCCCCAAAGCAGGAACTCTCCCACAATGCCTCAATTTCTGTGCAGTGCCTTTGCACCCATTGGACTGACAGACAAGGATGTCTACAAATTATTTTAGATTTTCTTCTTTTCTTTGTAGCCTTTAAAAAAAATGTGTAAATTTTCATCCTGTTGATTGTTTTGCTCCATAATGGGCTTACCGGGATTTCTGTTTCAGGAAGATACTTGCTTGGCTTAAATAATCTTTTGTATTTAATTACATTTTAGCTCGCTTTATTTTATAGTATCTCTCTCCTTCCCACCCCCACATTCCTTGGGGAATACTCATCTTTGATGTGTGCATGAAGAACAGGTAATGAGGAAAACTGAGTTGGAAAAAATATTTCTAAAAATTATTTCAAACTTTTTCAATCTGTTTTTCCTACTGTAGTGCAGTTAACAAAATTCAAATATATTTGTGTAGCATAGAATATGGTTATAGAAATATATATAGTATAGAACCTAATAAATAAATAAATAGCTGTTTTCATTTTATCAGCTAAGATTCAGAAAATCTTGTGGACAGAAAGCTTTCCTGTTCCTCTGATATGTATGTATGTCCTTGAATTTCACAGATACTGAAAAACTAGTTTATCACACTTCAGTAAGTTCCTTATGTCCTTGTTTTCCAACAGTGATAACTTAATTTTCTCAGTGAAGTGCTGGAAAATGCAACATTTCACAAAACAAATTATAATGGAGAAACAGAAAGCAATAGAGAGGATATTTTATTTTTCTTCTTTACAAAAAGGTTTTTATTATTATTGCTGTTTAAAAAAAGACACTGAAATTTGAAGAAGGTTTTTTGGTTTTGTTTGGGGTTTTTTTTGTCCTCAGGGAAGGGAGAAGCAAGCTTTGGTAGTTTAGTAGGTGTCTCATAGAGCTCAATAGAACTGGTAAAAAACAGCAAGATGGGGCTAGAGGAAGGGAAGAACTGTTCTCTAATAATATGGTTTTGTTGTTCTTTGTTAAATGTTTGGTAAAAGTTTTGAAATAAGCCCTTTAGGCAACTTGATCTGCACTGTTCTTACAGTCTCTGTCATGTCTGTGGAGGCTGCTAATAAAGCATGTGACTGGTTTATCAGAGAGAGAAGGAAGATGCATCTAGATAATATGGCTGGATATAGATGCAGTTTTGAAAGCTGGTGTGGGCTCTGCATTTACCATTTTCTGCCCAGAACTTTTATAAGTAAATTATGTAGGTGTATGCAGGAGAGAGAGAGAGATACCTTATTATTTAGAAAGAAAGAAAGGAAAAAAAAAAGGTAGCGTAGCCTCAAAATACGCAGCTCCTCGCCATGGGCTGCAGCTCCTGCCAAGAGCCTGCTCCTGCACGGGCTCTCCACAGGCTGCAGCTGCCTTCAGGGCACATCCACCTGCCATGGTGTGGGGTCCTCCATGGGCTGCAGTGTGGGTGTCTCCTCCAGTGTGGTCCTCCATTGGTCTGCAGGGAGACAACCTGCTTCACCATGGTCCTCTCCAAGGGCTGCAGGGGAATGTCTGCTCCTGTGCCTGGAGCAGCTTCTCCCCCTCCTTCTCTGGCCTTGGTGTCTGCAGGGCTGTTCCTCTCACGTTTTTCTCGCTCCCTCTGACAGCTGCTGCACAACGGTTTTTACCCTTTCTTAAATATGTTATCAGCACCATGTGCCACCAGCATCACTGATGGACTCAGCTTTGGGCAGCAGTGGGTCTGTTTTGGAGCCGGCTGGCGCTGGCTCTGTCCAACAGGGGGGCAGCTCCTGGTGTCTTCTCCAAGAGGTCACCCCCACCCCCCCCCCCCCCCCCCCCAACCTTGCTAAGTAAATCCGATACAGCAGTTTATAAGAATGAAAAAAAAAAAAAAAAGCATGTTTGAAAGATTAATTTTTCTATTTATGTGGTGTATCAAACAGACGTTATTTTACTTGTGTCATGATCCATACTTAAAAACCACACTTAACCTGACAGGGACTAGGTTTTCCCCACGCGGTGATGTTATATGAGTGACTTGGCTGGTTTGCTGCAATGTGACACTCATTTACACGGCTGACCAGGTACCTTGGAGAAAAACTGTCCAGCTCGTGGTTTCAAGCAGATCAGAATGGATTTATTAATGACACAAAATGAAAACCAACACTTGGTGAAGTATACTTTCACCAAGACAAACAAAGAGTATCACACTTACGTATCCCTACAGCGAATAGAAAACTTAATGTATGCAAAAGATAGAGGACAGTTTGGGGAGAGGAGGGCTGCTTCAGATTGGCTCACACATCCTTAAATATTCGTTAATTCACTAAAGACAATTTTCTCAGAAATAATACAATTTTCATTAATAAAAAGAATTTATTAAGAACACATAGAAGTAAAAAAATTAGTAGAAAGTTGTGTTGCTTTTAACCTGGAAAACTTTAACCACAAACCAAAAGAACTCTTCTGTATGTCCTTGTGTTAGAAATGGGGGGTGAGTGTTTGGTTTTAATACATGCTTTAATAATGCTGCTATCTTTTTGTTTCAATAATGTAAAGATTTCCTAGTTGTCTTCTATTTGTCCGTGAGCACCTTTGTATATACGGGAGGGCTTTTTCATGACAAGGCAGTAGTATAAATTAGAGACCCAAAACTGAGTGGAGCTTGACAGCTACACTATAAAACTGCAAAGCCGTGCACAAGCTGATGAGTGAGTGGAGGAACATGATGTTCCTTGAACAAGGGAAGATTTAAGAATGCCAACTTTTTAAGGTCTCGGGAGATCCTTACATAAGCAGGATACTTATAGCTCCCTAACTCTCTCTGCAGCTTCTTTGCCCTCTGGTCACTATCCGAACGTGTGTGTGAGCACGCTTGCATTGCAGGTGTGGCCCGGTCAGAGCCCCACTGAAGCTTGCTGCCCTTGGGCATATTTTGTTGGACATGGTATTACAAAGTCAGGTTTGTGTGTTTGAAGAAAAGCAGCAAACCTGTTGTGTATGTTCACAAAACTCAGGGCTACCCAGTGAATGCTGACACCAATCTATTTTGTGGTTACCTCATCAACTGCTTTAGATACTGACACTTACAGACTCCCCACCGGGTCCATGGTCTTGTGTTACAAAGAGGTCGACGCCCACCAATAGTGGCTGATGGTGTCTTTCGCACTTCCCCATAGGTTATTCCTGTTCCCCTGCATTACAGTGTCTCCATCCCTTATCCGTGTTGCCAAAGGAGTTTATATAGCTCTGCTGTAAACTATCAATAATCAGTTTCAACTCTAAAAGGAAAAAGTGATACTTTAAAAAAAAAAAAATTAAACAAGCATCTGAAAAGCAAGTCTTATTTAAAAAAAAAAAAAAAAACAAAAACCACAAACAAAAACCAACAAAACAAAACACACCACAAACAAGCAACCCCCCCCATGCATTTACAGAATTAATTTAGGCAATATAAAACAGGTGGTGGGAGGTGTTCCTATTGACATGGTTTACATTTCCAAAATTTTTCATGTTTGAAGGTGCTGTCTGTAGTAAAAGGATGAAAATGTTTTTAATTTCTTTGATGATAGCAGCTAACCATCAGAAAGTTGTGAGCATCATAAAGTTATATTAACTTTTTTTATGCACACAAACTATTTATTGCTGATTGATTCAAATGAAACAACCTTTTTCTTCTGAGAAACCGTTGTGCCATTTGTTTTGGTTGTGCTCAGTAATTTCTCCTCGGGAGAAGAGGAAAAATTCTAAATATTTGACTTCAGAATTATGTTCTGATGATGTCTACTTAATTTTGGCAGTTAAAGGCAATATATGTTCACAACTGCAAATACAACTAAACATACCCTTTTAATCCACTAGCTCTTTTTGTGAATGTAAATACCATCACTTACAGCTTTAAAGTATTTAGAACACTTTCAGTAATTTGTTATTGCTTACTAAATGCTTGGTATGGGTCCTGAAGTAATTAACAAAAAGGGTTTGGTTTGGTTTGGGGTTGTTTTTTTTTTTTTCGTTTGGTTGGTTTAAATAACAGTATAATCCACAGGTTCATTAAAAGTCACTGCTAACATGACTGCATGGCAACATGGCCATGAAAGCATAACTAGGTTTACCTTTGGCTGCAGCTCCAATCTTTAGTGACTTCAGTATGTTATACTCCAGTGTGAAGTGTACTAGGGCCAAAACTAGTACATTGTGCAAGTGGAAATCACTCGCATGTATCGGTCTTTCTGGGCTGACTGTGCCTCAGTGACTTAATTCAGTGCTGGCAGACACCAGCTAACAAAGATACATAGAAATATACTCTGTGTAGTGCTCATTATGTTTAATACAGCAGAATACTAACCTATAACTCATTAGTATGTTACTGTCTATTTCTTTAGGAAAACCATATAAAACATTAAGCAGAGAGAAGATGGCGTTTAGCACAGAATAGTAGACTATGCAATGAACTTCTTTCCACAGCTTAAGCGTGACCATACATACACTGAGTCAAATCATTAGAAACCACATGAAAGGGGTATGAGAAGCACGGTTTAATTTAGGCTAACCTCATCGTCTTGGCCATGACCCCTCATTTCCTAAATGGCTGCCATTCTCGAAACACTAACTGTTGCTAGCCCACTTTGCCTAAACCCTTTACTTTCAGTAGGTGGTTTCTGTAGGATGGCTGAGGCTAACCACAGACTACACGGCTACTCCCGTGCTCGGCTCCGTGGGAGTTACATCTTTACAAACTTCTGATGGGGCTCATAATATTCTTCCTGAACATAGTTCTTCATTTATTTGTAAAGTTGCACCATTATACATATTCTTTGGGAAGAGAATGTGGATTTAGAATTAAGATAAAGCTTTCTTTGCTTAAAAAAAAAAAAAAACCAAAACCGAAAAAAACAATAAAACCAAAATGTATCAGTCTGACTCCTTGTATCTGATAATCACTGTAAATAGGTGGGAATTCATGTTGTTCAATGAATGCTTTCACTCTTTGAACATAACACTGTTTCTGAATGAGCATTTTATCAGAATCATTTCTGCTTGGATGCTAGCAAAACAAGCTCTCAAGTTTAAATAACATTTTGAACCCCAAAAAATTTAGCTGAACATGACTCTCTTCATTTAAAGTATTAGTAATACCTTTAACGTATGAATTCTCTGACAGTGTTTAAAAAGATACACCAATATGTTCCTCTCTTGTCCCTTGATTAGTAGAGTTTATCTTTTTGCATGAAAAGTGTTTGGAAAAGTATCTTAATTGTCAAGTAAGTGCATGATGTAAGTCTTTCGTTTTTTTCCAGATTGAACAGGGACTTGAATTAGTACCCTTGAAGAGGAGACAGTTATGTTAACAGTAGCCTAATGCTGATATAGATTGTTTTCTGTCAAGATTTGGGATTTTTGTGTGTATCTTTTTTTATTTATGAAGATTGGTTATCTTCAGATACAGAAAGTGTCTGGTGGTGGCCTTTTGAAGAGCGAGGGAGCTCACAAAAGAGACAAATTATCTGAGGAGTTTCATTATTCCTATTCACATCGCTTTCTCAGCTGATAGCAGCTTTAACAAGCTGCTTTTCATCAAAATGAGGATTGTGACTAACAAAGTGGGATGTAGAAGCCCAGGCTCTGCAGAGCTGCAGGTCTGACCGCTGCCTGGCTTTCTCTCTGCCATGCTGCATAAAACATCAGCTGTCCTCCTCAGCCATCTGCAAAAGGTTCAGAAAGGAGCAACCTTCACAAAAGTCAGAGGCTCCCCAAGATGGGAATAAGTGTATTTGGCGATTAGCAATTATCAGGTGTCAGGCAGTCTCGGAATGACGAGTACCAAGTGTGCCTACATCGTCTGTGAGCAATTATATCAGTGCTGGTTTTGGTATCACTGCCCAGCCTGAAGACTCAGTGTCATGAATATCAGCTAGGGCTATTTGTGTGGTGGTGTTGTCTGTGTGAGTGGCTTATTTATAGCAGGTGAAAGTTTTAACAATGACTTGAAAGTCGTTTCTTTAGTGGCCCATAACACCCAGGAGAACTTCAGGTTTTCCAGTTGTTTAATTGGACTTTAATTGTGTATCTTAAGTTAATATTATGTTCATAGAAGTAATAAGTTTCCCCCCTTAATTCCAATAAAGTTGTGAAGAAGTGGAGTTCTTTATGCAAATCTCAGTGAGGACACTTTTATTACATATAAGCAGAGCTAATTACTGAAGTCTTTAATGAAGCAATTATTATCAATAATGCTGGAATGTTTAACAAGGAAACCTGAGCTTTGAATTGGCTTTACAACCTAGACTTGTGGATGTATGTGTGGGTACATGGGAATTTTTTCTCAATTAATTTAAAGGTAGTTAGGTTTTGTTTGGGTATGCTGTGTTTATTTGGGGGAAAGCTGTGTGGTGGTTGGGTTTTGTTTGCCTGTTTGTTTTAAAATAAAAACAAACAACTTGTTAAAGACAAGTTCTAATGTCTGAGGTTTACCAGCTCTCTGTTGCATTTTTTTCACTGCTGTGTTATTCTGTAATTCCACTGTAACCGTCAAGCCTCCAAAGCTGACAGGCAGCAGAGGCTTCTGTCACAGCTGTATGCTGAGAAAGGCAGGGAACCTAATTCCATGAAACTTGCCTGGATAAGGACCTTGGGGATAAAATGTTGAGGCATGAAGTAGTTGTTCAGCTGCAGAGGGTAGCCGGCTACTACATCAGGTAATTGGAGCTAGGGTTGCTCTTGCAGTTTCTCAGCTTGAAATGGCAAGAAAACTTGTAATTTTCTTTCTGGTGGGTCTGAAGGGTATCGGTCTGGGATAGATTATAATTAGTTCATATCCGGCTAAATAAATAATGGTACCAATCATAGTATTGTATTCTGCTATTTAGGAAATTTATTTTGCATTGTGTATTCCTCTATTGTCTCTAAAAACCAAGAAAAAGGTTTTGAAGTACAATAGCTCCTGAATTTCTCCCTAAATACAGTACTTTTTATCAGGTCACTTATTTCCTTCTTTTCTTTAGATTCTTTCTGTTCTTTTGGTTCTTTCTTACTTGAGACAGCTCTCATGCTGCTGATTCATCTGTGTTATTTCTGACTGACCTCACAAAGTGCTTTTTCTTTAGCTCACCAATTTTTGTCAGTTCCAGTAAGAATATCTGAATAGTTTATATATGAATTAACTCTAGCTCTTTGTGTCTAGGGACATTCATTACAGTTTTCAGTGCCCATGAACAGTCATAAAAGCATTTAACATTAATGCAAATTTAAATTTAGTTGACTAGGTAATAAATCACTCTGTTTCAGTTTTTCCCCCCCTTTTATCTTTTAGATCTCTATTGCATTTGCTATACAGCAGACGTACATTTTATTTCCTATTACCACTCCTGCCTGATGCAGCTTTAGCAAACCTCTTTACATTTGTTTTCATATTAATAACCTCTTTTCTGGTGATCAAACTACTTGATCTGAGACAGGTCTTTATTATTATTGTCATTGATATATAGAAGGTCCTTTTAAGATTTTTCTGGTTGCACTTTTTACATCTTCAAAACAGATGGATTTGCCTCGGTATGTACTCTAACATTTTGCATTTGGGAACACGCCCTTGAAACCAGACCTGCCAGCTCTTGAGGGACACGTCACATCTGCCTGCGAACCATTTTGTTCACCCTGTTGAAACAGGATGAGGAAGCCACGTTTCAGTTTCCCCCTTTCCCTCTCCATGGAAGGTGGGAAGTGTTTATCTTGGACCAAGAATGAACCCTTCCCTGAAGACAATCTGTTAGGAAATCTCAGCCCAATGCCGCACCGATGATGACGGTGAGGTCCCATACACACATGTCAGACACTGCAACTGGGAAAACATTTTGCAAAACACTGTGCTGGCTGATTGCTGCCCCCCAGCTCCAAGTGATGCCCAAGTGATGCAGCACCATGGCTCTTCTGTCACAGAGGCTTCCGGCAAGGTCTCTAAGCTGGTCTGGTATAACTGGTCATGGGAAGGAACAGCCCAGCTGCGTTCAAGGTCTCGCTTTTCACTTTACGCACACGATGAGCTCTTTGCAGCAGGAACTCTTTCTAAACACGGTGGCCACACTTTAACCTAATTTATTTTTGATGGGCATTATTTCAGTAAACGTGTTAATCAAGTGACATTAAGCCTCTAGTAAAGCATGCCTGGATAGTCCCTGTTTACAAAAGAAATACTGTTTACCTCATCCTTTTCCAGACCAGAGGCAGCTGCAGAAGATAGTGGAGATCCCTGATAAGCTCCTTAGAGCTTGACCTTCTGCTGCTGGTCACTTGAGTGAAACAAATAACATTTCTAGCAGTTTCTGCACAGAAGTGTTTCATTATGTTGTCAGGCATGAAAATTGTATTGCCGCTAGGTACAAATGTTTTCAGAAGTGCCAACTTTTTGATTTATGTGTCTTCAAGATTCTAGCTGAAGCTGGTGATGATATGTGACACCAAAGAGGAGGAAAGCTTCTTCACTGTGAGAGCTTAAGAAGGAAAAGTACTCTTTGTTGCTCCTCACAATCCAAATTAAGCTTTCTGTTGGGCAATATGAGAGACATTTTAAGACCACATAGAAAGAAAGCTCCTTTTCAGAACCATCCAAATATGACTCACCCTGTTTAAGAGAAATGTTCCAGCTGTACTTAGAGGTTAGTCTTAGCTTCTTTGAACACATATACGCTTGTGTTGAGAAGACTGATAAGTAGCGAGTGGTTCTGGGATCTAAATTCTTCCCAGAAAAGCTACTTCAAGGAAGCGGGGGGAGAGAAACAAACCTTTTATTTATGCTAGCTATTGTAATGTGTTTTGTGACATTTCCAGGGCTGACTAGAAGGACAAAGAGGAATAATAATGAAAGATAAAGAGAAAATTATTTATGTAAAAGCTTGAGGGTTTTTAAAGTATGAATTAGGAGATACACTCACTATTTTAAATTATGAATCTGTTTCATCAACAGTTTTCTGGTGTTCTAGATTCTCTTCTTGCTGTGCCACTTGTTTTGTAACTAAACCACTTCACATTCATAAATATTCTCGCTCATAGATTTGTCTCTTGGGATGATTAAAATATACCAGAGTTTTCAGTCTTTTATGGACTTTAGTTTCAAATGTGTGCAATCTATAAGGGAAAGGAAGTTAGAAATTTATTTTCCTAGTAGCAGGGAAAGGCAGATCTCAAACCAAAATATTATTGCTTTGGGGTTTTTTTTCTCTGGCACAGTTATAGGTATTTGAATATGAAGTGTCAAATACTGAAACATCTTTCTGAAGTTTCTTTGTGAAAGCTTTTTGATTACAGAACATATCATTTCCCTAAAACTGATGATGAAACAACATGCAAACTTTTATGGCAGTATTTCTTAGTGAAATAAAATCTGACTAACCTGGGCTGGCAAAAAAACCCCCACCAAAACCCCAAAACCTATTCAATAAGTAGAGTTGTGGCTGTACTTTACTTTTAAACTCACAATTTCTTTATACTAAAAAGACTGTGAAACTGCAAGAGCCTGATTGGCTTCTGAAGTGAAACTTTTTTTCTTCCTTAATGCAAGATGCATGCAAGTAAACAGCAGATGTTAAAATTTTCAGATATTTAAGACATCAAAGTTTTCTTTCAGTAACATATATGGGAGATTTAAATAGAGATCTCATTTTAAAATCAGCAGGAGATATCTGAGAAACATATTGCCAAGGAAGAAATAAGAAATTTGCCTAGTACAATCCAGTCAATATATTATTGTATGCCAACAATCTGAGAAGAGTAAGATTGATAATTGAGAGCGTTTCAGCAGCAGCATCTGGTCAATACTTACATCCAAGCAATTTTATTTGTTTCTTCAGAATAAATATAATTTCCTTAAATGAGCTGTATTACTTATAAAAAATATATATACATATCTGATCAGAGCGTTTAGATTTTAACATCGCCAGTTGTCTCCTTCTCCCTAAGACAATATTAGCCTCCAACTCCCCAATTAGTTTCTAACTTATGCCTGGACTGACAATTTTAAAATAAATAAATAAATTCAATAAAAAGATCCAGTCTTGTTTGAAACAATTCAAGTGGGGAGGGTATCTACCCTGTCCCCTGGTATTTTTTTTTTCCGTAAGGTTAATTATCTAGGCTGTTTAAAGTTTGCTGTGAATCAGAGTACAGCTTATCAGAAGAACGCAGATCTCAGCTGCTTGTATTTTCTTTGTTGTCCCTTCATGTATTTTTTTCCTAAGCTGTATTTAAAGAGTGGGCCAGAAGGGCAGAAACAAACACACATTTATTTCTGTCTTAGAACCTACCATTTGATCTTTTATTTTCTTTTAGTGGTGTATAGAGCCAGTTAAAACTCTTGCCGTTTAGAAGTGTGTCCCATTGATCTTTTGGAACAGCGCTAGTTTGGACCTTCAGTTCTCAGCCAGAGTTTGGCACCATGCTGATCGCTTCTGTGCTGTGTAATGGATTTGTCACAGCGGTGTTTATAAAGAATCTTTTCTTGAAAATAAAAAGACATCTTCACCCCACCTCCCCTCCCCAAAAAGGGGAGTTAAAGCAAAAAAAAAAAAAAAAGGTAGGCTGAAAAAGACACTGCCAAATTCTGTGGGAAGAAGAGAAGTAGGAAATAAAGTGGAAAGGAAATTTGTTAAATCCGGTGCTTATGTAACAGCAAAAACTTCAGTAAATGGCAATATAGGACAAGATAAAAAGCATCTGGCAATTCATGCAATTTTTCAAAATTTAAAAAAATGTAGGCAAAAAGCTTCTGTTTCCCTAAAAATACAGTTTTACAGTGATTCTGGCTTATTGAGTATGGAGACATACGTATGTTGATAAATTAATGCTGCATTTTTAAAAAGTCGCATCACAGTCACAGAGGAATTTCTGTTTAAATGCCTAGTTTCCAGCTTTCATGTAAGAATATATATAACCCATTTCCTTTACACTGTCACTCTTAGAAGCACATGCATAATTATAATTGTAAATAAGCATTATATAATTAAAATATAAATCAGCATTAAAAATTTTAAAATTAGTTTTCCTTTGAATGCTTTCATTTCTGCTCTATTATAAATGATGGATTAATTTCCATTCACTCCTTTTATATATCTTTGAGCAAAAGCAATGATTTCACTGCTTAAAATCCTAACTTCCTGCAGCAGTTTATTTCTTGTTACTATTTAATTACTGGTACAGTGAGAACTATCGTATCTTATCCTTAAACTTTATTTCCAGAGGAAAAAAATTATAAACCTTTCCAAATTCTTTAGTCTAAACATTTTTTTTTGATACATTAAAAAAGATCAATAGTAAATAGAGATTAAAGCATGCTATTAGATCTGAAGTCCTCACCTCTTGCTAACGAAAGATTTCAAGTCAAATAGCACTGTAAAAGCTCAGTCAGGCTAACTGTAATATAGCAAACCCTGGATTTAATCTTGAAAGACTCCATGCTCACAGCACCTTTTGTGTTCAATTTTGCTCTTCACAAAACCATCACATCACAAACTGGCCCTGCAGAGTGTCATGGGTGAGCATATTTACCTCAGCAATAACAGGTTTGGGGTGTTGCATCCAGGAGAGCAAGGGAAAAACCGAGAAGGTTTTGGGGTGACTAAATAACCTTCTTTGAGCTGTAGTCAGGCAAAAGAGTTGGAGGAAGCTGAACAGTGTATTTCTACAACATACATGCATGTTCCTCTAGGCCTATACATATCTTGCTTGTGGTTCTACCACTTTTATTATCATGATCTGGCCAAACATTCACATAAAGGACTTGAGCCTGGCTTATCAGGGCTACTACTCAAATGTTTGCGTGTCCATGAGCAATCCGCAATCAGTTTTCTGAGGTTCCTCAGCCCTAAAATACCTGTAATGTAGAGAGTCGCAGAGAGGTGTGTTCTTGTTTTGTTTGCCTTAAGTAAGGGGCTTGAGGTTTAACAGCATCATTTTCAATGGAGTTTTATATTCTTCCTTGCATCCTCATGAAGGATATATTTTGGTCCTCTGGAGAGAGATGTTTCCAGTGACAACCTTCCCTACAGAAGGGACTGATCTTTCCAATTACTGCCACTATATGGATTTTCAGAACAGGGAGAAATCCAATATAATAAACATTGACGTCATATCAAGATGCCTTTAAGGTTTCTCGTTCAGACAGTTCAGTGTAAGTCCGCTACTATCTTACCCTCATCTTACTAGGATGAGCTTTCAAAGGCACTGCGCTCAAAGGTACACTGCACTTTTCAACTATTAATCACTTCAGTACTTGGTAAACTATTTTCTACACTATGGAAGAAATTTTATTTCCTAGATACTCCATCTTCCGAGTGATCCAAAGCGACGAATGCTGCATGCTACTGGTGAGCACTGCAACACAGAAGTCGTATTTCCTCACTGTGATCCATGCAACGGTGAAGGTGTGAAAAAATTAATACATTCTTATTTCTGATAGTTTTATTATTTTGCATAAATGATCATAAAATATTCTTATGGACTTGCAATTATAAACACACGTGTGTATTTTACTGATTGCAATCAAGCTTGTTTAAAATATTAGCCTTCATAACTCTATTTCAGTCCTGTTTGGTGAAACAGTAACTGATTCCAAAGTTACAGTATTGATAGTCATATGCTGTATTTACAGAAAATTGTGTTTATTGCATTATGAAAAACCTGTAAGCAGCACTTGAATTGTGACTTTTTTTTTTTTTAATCCTGTAATTTGGAAGAAAGCTTTTGTGCTAATGGTTGTACGTGGTATCTCATTATTTAAACAGTGAACTATATCATTACTAGTGCTGTGGAAACCAGCACATCTAACGTGCAGAAGCCAATTTTGTTCAAAAAAAATGAAGTCTTGCTTCATCTGAAAACTTGGGGTTTGTTAAGTTTTTTCCTAATCTCAATCTTTTTTTTTTTTTTTTTCTTTTTCTTTGAATTTGTCAGAAAACCTTAAAGGAGGTTTGTCAGTTCCTAACTAGAGATGCAGAAGGGCTACCAGTGACTGCTAAGCTTTCAGTAACTTCCTTGAGGATTGTTCTCATTACACTGGGACCCGAGTATGCTCACAGTGGTTTCAGCAATTCTTCCTTTCCCACTGCCTTTTCTGTTGTGCTCTTCCTCAGAGGTGGTAAGAAATAGCTGGTCAGGCAGAGGCCAAATAGGATATGAAAAGTCACTGTCTGTCATATAATGGGATCGGATAGCTGTGACGCTCTACTTAAATTAGGTCGTTATGCGATGGATATTCTAGCCTCCCGTCCTTTCATTCACCATGCTAACGTAAGACACACAGAAAACAGCACCTGTAAAGAAGTCGACTGGAAGAAGCTAGAAAGGCACCGGGTAGATGCGGTCTGTGAAAGATGCTGTGAAGATTCAGAACGTAGCTGGAAGTAGAAATTTTACTTATTAGTGCATGGGATTTCATTAAAGAATAGATCATCAAATCCTAGAAAAACGTAATGGATTCAAACACGATGTATTTTTGGTATCAAAACGTAGTTACGAAGAGAGGACGGCTGTGAAATAGTAACAGACTCAGCAGAGTACTGTAGGAATAATTTTTTCTTGTTTGTTTGTTTATTTTAACTTATTGTTGTAAAATTCTTGTCATTCTATTAGAGGAAAATAAAACTGTACCCCAACGATGTTTTTGAATAACAAAATATGCCACTGGTCCATGGTGGACACAAGCAGATTCTGTATTCTAATATACCAAAAATAAGCTTTTTAGCTTCCTTATTTAGGAGAAATAACAATAAAGAAAGTCTCTATTCCCAATAAATGTACTGTAAATTACCTGGCACTTCCGTACTTTCAGCACTCACCAGAACTCTAAGATAATCATCTCACTGTGAATTCACAAACCCGACACACTGTCAGAAGCACAGATGTAAGCTGGGCGTTGCCGGAGCAACGGCGGGAGATTTAAAGGCGGTGCAACTGAAACTAGCAGTCAGTGGCCGAGGCGAGCCGCTCCGCAGCCGGCCCGGCCCGCAGG
>WAAD01033784.1:0-28593 GCA_013389945.1 Fregata magnificens
GTCTGTTCATGTGCTTACTTATCAGCTGACAGAACATTTACTAAATACTGACAGAGTATGCTGTGTAATAAATATGAAGTCATGCACGGAAATAACGCATGTCAACTGGTCAAAAAGGAGAATTAACACAAGTGTTAATAGCAATTTGACAGATATGTGCTCCAACTTATGATCACCATGAAACCTGAGACTATGAGAAAATTTATTCAGAAACAGTAGGATATATATTTTCAATAACTGTTGAGAAGTCGATGACAGGATATTGCTGAAAACTGTCCTATGAAGAGTGGACACTGCTCACATGATTTAAAGCTATTCTCTGAGCTGTGCTGGAATGCCCATCAGGAATCAGAGGCAATACCTTGCACCTTCATCACTCCTCATGCACAACAAAAGGAACGCATTCTGCAAATGAGTCACAAACTGAAAATATCCATTTGAGCCTATTAAGCAAAAAACGCCTCCAACATAAATTTGCACAAATTTAATCTGATTTTAAATAGTTATGCTCACCATTGAAAGAGGTGCTTAACCTACTTATAATGTATGTCACCTATCAAAGCAAATCAATATATTTCAGTACTAGTTTTACTTGTCATAATGATATATATTGTGGTTCCTTCAAGCTTCAGAGCATTGTATAGAGCAGAACCCCATGCAACAACCTTGTTGGATCTCCCAAACTGTTGAAGTAAAAAGGATTTCTTCTAGCTATTGATACAGAGATTATAGTTACAGTTCAGTAGCTCTGATTCTATCTTGTAGAAGTGAATGGAACATAACAGTACAAAACAGGGTGGTTTTGTTGCTATACCACAGACAGATTACTAACAGCAAACATAGCTGAGACGTAAGAATTCTGGGGGCTTAATTTAAACATGAATTATTTAACATTGCAAGCCTTAAACTTGCGTTGCTCAGGACTTTATGGTAAAGCTCATGCTCAGTCTGATTTGAGCTGCTTGAGCATGTTGAGAATGATAAAGTTGATCTTGCTTACAAGTGAAATTTTTAATGCTGGTAGACTAGGGCAACTGTAGGCTTGATCCATATAAAGTGCTGAAAATTTCTAGATTCACTTGGGACTAGGAGTCAAACCCTAAGTAAAACTTTTCTGTAACTGACACTTGTGTAGTCACTCAAAACCCAATTAGGCAGTGCTGCTTGAAGGTGTGGCTTCTATTACCAGCATTACCTCTAAATCTATCAGATAAGTTACTTAACCTCTGTACATATTATTTCCTTGTTGTTTAGAATAAGGATATCTTCATCTCCCATCCTGTTGAAAGGCTTTCAGATTTGGGAATGAAAGATTCTATGTAGGCAAAAAGCAATTGTTAATCATGGCTATCAATTTAAGAGTTTAATTTAACCAAAGTAGAATATCACGTCTGCATTCCATCATGTCATTGCATGCCCATTAAAACTGTTATATGATGTGTTATTGTGATAATTTGAGATCTGTCTTGTGACACAAGTTGAAAACATGAAGGAACTCATGTTACAGTGTGTACTGTGGAATTCATTTTCTCAGCACCTTTAACTAAAGTAGCCTCATAAAATAGCCTTTATCTAAAATAGCCTATACCTTCAAGAGTATATATTCAAGCCTGGATATAGACAAATCTGTCTATTAAATTTCACTGGTGTTCGAAAGCAAGGGGAGTCCTGGCAAGAGTGAGAGAAGAGGATATAAAAATACCAGCTACCATCCTTGAGTGGTCCAGTCTTCATGTGTTTGGCTACTTGCTGAACTCATGTCCTTGCAATGCCTGTGGTGCACCCTTGAGGTTATGATATAAATTTTCTGAAACTTATTACTCTCCTTATCTAGAAAGAAGATAGAAACCTAAGACCAGTATTTTCCAAGAACATTTACAATCTGTTTGAAAATTCAGTGGGAAGCCTAGCTTGCAAATACTGTACCTAGGTTTTGGTATGCTGCAAAGGTTCATGTGCCTGTATGGACGTTTGAGCCATACCACATGGCTGTCTCTTATACTACTGCTGACTTGCACTAAAAGCAGTGTGGTGCCTTCCCAGACAACTACTCCCAGAACAGTCACATATTCCCTCTCTTCAGCACAACTAAGTCAGCTGTTCTACCAGAAGATTGGGATGGACCCCATCACCGTGTAACTGAGATGCTTTCAGACAAGTCAACTGATGCCTCCTAGGCAATGGTTGATCCACAATAACAGCCTTTGTCAAAAGATTGGGTCACTAACTGATAACAGTCACATATGGCCAGTTGATGCCCCCAATTTTTTTTCTCTACCGGGATGGATATTCTGTTAGATACATGCTACTGATATACTTTACAGACATAAATTGTCTCTATTTTTATGGCTTGGCCATAAATTGTTATGCATGTTCATTCTTTTTTTTCTCAAGTTAACTGCCCACAGCTCTTTTATCTGTCTTCTAAAGACCCACATGATCCCACAATTAAGAGTTGTGGATTCTTGCCCTTAATAGATGTGAAGCTGTCTTACTTTAGGGAGAGGCTGATTTCATCCATATCAAACAGTAGCGACTGTGTCATGCTGTCAGCATAATAATGACCAGGAGAACTAGCTGGGTTGTGTCAGTCACGGTGCCATGGTCCTAGTGGTGAACTCACAGATGCCTTGTGGCTATGAGGAAATCACAAGAGTGGTCCCACCAGCTGTGGCTCCCACACCGAGGAATCTGACAAATCCTTGGACCAGCTTCATGAGCCTTCCTTTCACTTACCTTGTATCAAAAAATGTGAGCTAAGTGAGTGAGGCAGCAAAATCGGTGAGGATGCTGAAGGTTTGAGCCGTGATGCTGACACAGGCTGCTAGGGGAGGTCAGAAGGTTACTGTGTTGTGGCATGAATGTGAGAAGGGACTGCTTTGGTCCACAGCAGGGAAAGGTGGGATCCTGGCCATCTATAGCATTATCTCAGCTGGCGTGCGGAGTGAATGCAACAGATCTTACAGGTGAAATACAGGACTGTGGCATGGCCATGTATGGGTCAGTCAGCCTTGGATTGCTGTCATGAAAACTACTCTCAAGGGCAGCCTATTACACCCCTATAATGGCCTGGGTGCATAACCAGAGAAGGCTTGTTGGCACAACATACATCTAAAATAATTAATTTCTTCTTTCCTTTTCTTACCAAAGGCAAGTTGTATCATACTGTCAAACTGTTTGGCATGTGTTGCAGAAAAGCTGGTGAAGGGTAACTTTTATGCTTACCTGCATTTCTCTCCTTCTTGTATCTATTTTTAGCAGGTCCCACTGGGGCCTCAGAAATGGACCTTAGGCCTGGAGGTAGTAGAAACATCAGCAGAAGATAATGAGAAGGGCTGCACCTTTGCTGCTGCTTTGTCTGTACAATGTACAACAGCTGCTCTTCTAACAGCTGGAAGGAAACAATTAGCATACCAAAGAGACATGTTATAGTGTCACATCACAAAGTCTTAAGCAACTGAGACCTTAGGCTTCAAATATCCAGACAACTAAATATATTTAAAGAGACACTGTCAAGTTCAAATCTAGTCAGTTAAAAAAAAAGAGTTAAATGTAATTTCAGCTACTCTGTAAGACCCTGAGTCCTCCAGCAATTTTGTTTTTCATGCTAGTCACCACCTCACTTATTCTTTGGCCAGCAGAGACTAGGAACGATATAAGGAACAGGGCAAAACACAGGACAAGAAGGAGATGCAATTTACTGTTTCCCTGATTTAGCTGATGCTATTCTGCGTTTTCTGATCAGTTTGAGGGACAAGAAAGTGAAGGAGCAAAAAGAAAATCAGATATATGACATTTAGTAAGTAAAAAAATTACTTTTCTTTCAATTTATTGGACCTTGTATTAGATCTTTTATGCTCAACATTTTAAAGCTTCTGTCTTTCCTATTAGCACACATGACCAAAATAGGATTCTTCTGTTTACTTACTTATAAAAGCTAGAAAAAAAGAGACATTTTCCTTTTTCCTTACCATAACTGTGAATTTCTCAAAGTAATCTAAAAACCATAACCTCACCAATAGAGTGGTAAAAACACATTTTCATTTGATAAGCACCATGTTTGACATCCTGTTTGTAATCATGTCAAAGAAACTAGTTTGAGACTTAACATTTATTTACTCACTAAGCCACATTTGTGATTTAAATGATTAATGATAGCTTTAATTGTACTAGAGCATGAAAAAACTCCTACAAATATGAAAACAAATTGATAGATGTAGTAAAGAGGATATTTTCTTACAGCCACTGTATTTCCACTTGATTTCTGGCTTTAAATAACTCTGAGTTCAACTAGTATCAGCAAAACCACGTTTCAAAACCTGAACTTAAAAGTTCCATATACAACAACTGCCCATTCTCATTAAAATGACTGGAAAAATGCCAAAGAGCATTAAGTAGTTAAGGAGGGCTGGTAATTTGGGATGTCCATTTCAGTGGAGTAAGCTATCTTGTGTTGCTAAAGGCAACTTGGAGACTGAGATCAGTGGTACCAAGCAGATAAGTTTTTTTTCTTCTTTTTTCTCAAAGATAGAATGATGATGCCATCCAGACTAGAGTCCAGGATGGTTGAACAGGATGAGCAGGAGACGGCAAAATGTGGGTGATGCAAGTTGGCAATGCCACCCAGCTATGCTGAGTAGGATGGCCCCTTGAGGGCTCTTGACATTAGTGGAGGGGCGCAGGATACAGCACCTCTTCCTTACTGTGGCATGGGCTTCACCATACATGGAGCAATCAAGCAGAGCACACAGAGCAGGACAGGAGTGCTGTAGCCACGCTGGAGTTTCTGCACCTGCCACCCAGTGCCTGCTCACCGGCACCCCCAGAGAAGTCGGCAGTCGTGGTTGGACTAACGCCACCAGAATAATTCTTACATCTTCCTCCTGACTGCTACTTCCCCCTTTTGCATTCTTGAACCCCTTCCTATGGGACAATAACCACCTCCAGAACAATTAATTCAACTTACTGCTTACTATCTATGCAATCCCTAACTGGCTTCTTTCCTCAGGGTAAAAGGGGTCCCACAAACAGCCACAATCACTGGAGGGACTGACACTAATGATCCCAGGAACCTTTGCGAGGGACAAATCATAGCAAGTGTTTACTGTCACACCTTCTCTTCTCCCTGCTTTAACCAAACTTTACAGAATTATCAAAAGCTCTTTCCTTAGGCTAATGCCAAAGCAAGAGTAATGGGTTGGTAGTCTTATGTATACCTTTTTTTCTCAACATCAATAATTACATTTAAAAAACAGAATTCTATGGTTTTGCTCTGAAATTAACAATGACCCTGAACAGAGACCATATATATTATTGATGGATCATCATGTACTTCAACTGACCATGATTTAAAGTTTATTGGGAAAAAAAATCCCCGAAGCCATCAAAGCTGAAAAAGAAAAGGCTTCTGAAAAAGATCACAAATCAAAACTGCATATGAAATAAGCAGATAGATAGGAAAAAAAAAGGAAAATCCAGCAGACAGACAGATATTCCACACAAAGGAAGAGCTAGCTATTGTCTTTTAGCAAATCTGTTTTAATTTCCATCCCAAAGATATCACTGCTCGGGAGAATATGTAAGAGAAAGCAGCCAAAGAAGGGTTTGGGTTTTCATAGTATTTGTTCTTATGAGGGGGAAAAAAGAAAAAAAAAAGAGGTTAAATTTATTCTCTTTGGAAAAGGGAAGACTTTGAGGTGACCTACTTAGCTTCAGTGGTCTTTGTTACTTGGCAACATATGAAATAAGATGGCAAACAGAATAAATGTGTTTAAGAGCCGGCAAAGACATTTTTATAGACAAAGGGGTTAAATGATATAGTTACAAAGCAGAGAGGTGAGGTTAAAATAAATCTAAAGGACACAATCTTACTGAGGCGTGTGGCCTTTTCCTGACCAGCAATCTTTTATGTCCTTATGATAGGTTTATTAATTGAAATAAAAGAGAAAGTTTTACATGTGCTGGCTCCAGTAAGCATGCAGTAAGTGAAATGTTAAGTTTAAGAAAGAAAAATATGAATTCTGCAAAGCATTTTTTTCATTAATTCCTACATTTTGTTTTCAGAAGTAACCGTGTGGTTTCCACTGATTAGAGGTGGGGAGGGAGGCATCTTTAAATGTATTAGGGCTGACAAGTCCTTGACTGTTTCAGTCCCTGCTTGTTTCCCATCCCAGTTCTCTGCTGTCCACAAATGTCACTATTCTAATCAAAGGTTTGTGAGTACTACTCTTCGGTAACCGCTAATGACATCTAGACACAGAACTATGCTTTGGACCTTTAAAATCTCTCAAAATTGTGTCAAAAGGCTTTACAACCTGTGAGAAAAACTAAGGAAGATTAAAGTGATTAAGCAACAACACCACAAAAAAACCTTTCAAGGTGGAAGAGCAGAGGTGATTGCTCCAATCCTTCTTGACATGTGTCTTCTACATTTTGGTGTGTTTCACAGTATTTAATTCTACTAATTGTCATCTGGGATTACTCTGCAAAGCATCACTTCAGAAGACCAAGTGAAGATCAACCTCAGTACATTTTATGAAAACAATTATTTTAAAATACTTCCTGTGGGAGGCTCAAGGTGAGAAGAAAGGAGGTAATTCTGGAGGCAGGACCTGGTAGTGACTGTGGACAACGCAATAAAAACCTTTTCCTGCATACAGAAGCCAGGAGGATGCTGCCCTCAGCAAGGTCAGAAGGGTTTTTGGGTGCTTTCTCTGGGAATTTACAGCAGAAGGCGATATCGGAGAGCAGATGGTGCAACCCAGAAACTCATGGTTGTTGCCTGCGATTTAGGCACCTCTGACAAGCATTTGGCTGCTGGCCAGTCTGCCTCATTTCCTCATACCTGCTCTGAAAATAGTTGCCATGTGCCCCCACTGGCACAGCTGCTGAGGAAGGCAGGAAGGGTGAGGGCAAGATCCATATAGATTAGATTGGTTCCTCATGAGTTTGGAAAGTATGGACTCAAAAGTGAGAACTACAACGCTTGCATCTAGGTAAAATCATTCTCTGGATGTACATAAAGATACGTATATATACATAGAGTTGAAACAGTAGCATATTTTGCATTTCTCAGAACTAGTGAAAATTATTTCTTTTTACCTGCAAGGAAGCTTCATCCATTCATAATCCTAAACAAATGTGACTAGCTCTCAACAAAATGTGTTCTCTTATATTGTAACTTCCTAGTAGAAGGAGAGACAATTGAAACTACAATTCAGTGAAAACACTCAGGTTTTTAGGTGAAATTTTATCAAATTAAGCAAATTAAAAGGCATTGCAACATTTAAATTTAGCAGAAAATTACATTAAAAATTTTCAGTTTTACAAAAGTTTTGTTAAGTTCTAATGTTTTCGTTTCTCTTTTAATAATAACTGTTGAGGAGAATGGTAACCTTGGAAAAACTACTACCAGAGTATAATATGAAACAACATGGAGAGATGCTACATCATTGAAATAAAAAATGCCAGCATGTGGTGGTTTGACCCCGGCTGGACACCAGGTGCCACCAAGCCGCTCTACCACTCCCCTCCTTAGCAGGGCAGGGGGAGAAAATGAGGTGCAAAGAAACCTGTGGGTCAGGACAAAGGCAGTTTAATAAAACAAAGACCAGGTGCGGAAACAAAAGGGAAAGGACAACACAGACCCCACTCCCCACCTCTCACCACAGCGACGCCCAGCCCCCGCCCGGGAAGCAGGGCCCAACAAGACCAAGACCAAGGTCCCAAACCAGGAATGCCCCCCGCTTCCCCCTTCCTCCCAGCTTGTATCCCTGAGCAGACATGGAACCCGGCATGGAACAGCCCCGCTCAGCCCGGGCCGGCTGTCCTGGCCGCCCCCTCCCCAGGTGCCGCCCACCCCCAGCCCNGTACACAGCAGAAAAATTAAATCATCAAGTTCTATCCTTCACTCCCTTTTACCACCAAATCAAACCAGACTGGTCTGTGATTTTTTGACTGTTTAAAGCAGATTGCCAATGAAGGAAATGTAGTGAGGAGGATGCAATACTCTGTTGTCCTGTCACAAGGGAACAGAGAACTGGCAAATGATGACTGCTGTCTTATTGATACACAATCCAAAAGATGAGAGAAATAATGCAGTGCAATGGTTTTTAAAAACAAACAAACAAACAAACAAACAAGCAAACAGACGAAACACAACTAGGAGATACATGCTAATCTCAATTATTTTAGCTTTGATTATCCAAAAGTCAGATTGCTCAAAACTTGGACATATTGTTCCTCTCCCATTTCAAAACTCAAATAGAAACATATTTTGCTTACAATGAACTGTAATTGCCTGGATTTTTCAAAGGACCCTTGAGTCAGCTAGATAATAGGGGTTTAGCTCTATTCAGCAAATATAAGCAGAAAATACACATCCATAGAGAAGCATAATGCAGCTCTCACTGGCTCAGACAACAGCAATGCTTCTTTGCTAGATGTCCAAGCTTTTATTCCATGAGGGTCTTGCTTTAAATCTCTCCATGGTAACAGGAGAGATTAGATACTCCGCAGAAGAAAATCATCATAGCTTCACGGATTTTAATGAAGGTAATATACACTAGTTAAGAATCTGTACCCCTTATGTTAGCAATAACCCGTGGTCCAAGGAAATCTTCTTTCTCCATCAAAGTCCATTCTAATGGTTAATTACCAGTCTGCAATATGGCACCTGTGTTGTAAGTGTAAACACTAGCTTGAATGGCTTTTTTTTTCATTGTCGTTCAGAATCATTTGTGAATGAATGTGCACACCATGTGTGATAAATATCTTAACTTTTATCCACTGCAGGAGAGATTGTGTTTGATTCGTGAGCATGATGGTACTTATGATAAAAATATAAAAAAGGCAAAATGTTGGGATGGATCTTAAGTCCCCTGAAGGGTGAATTTGTATATCAGTAGCAGAAAGCTATGGCAAAAACTGATACAGCTACGCAGAAAAATCTGACAGATGTGACTCATGCTGTCTACCTACTAACACATCCAAACTTAAATGTCAAGAGCATTTTATAATATGTTTGCATGATACGTTTTCATCTTAAAACACTAGAAATGTATCTTCTAGCTCACAGGACTTACAGTTAGAAGTGAACACACATTATGCCCCTTCTCTCATGCATTTGCCGGCTACTAGGAATGACATTTTCCTGCACTGCATTGTAAGTTTGTCCGTATCCATATATGTATAGGTATATATATATTGCCAAAACAACAACAAACAAAACAAAATCCCCCAACTTTCTAGGAATACTTACCTGTACCTAATCTTGTCTTGGTAAAAGGGTAGAGAAAACATTAGTGCAAAGATTCCCAACCTAAGCAAAAAAAAAATTCATGCCATTTCCTTCCCTTTATCTTTTTCCTCCCAACCCCTGCCACTGCTTCTTCACATCGCTTCATTGCTAATAGTTCCTCCTCACTGCTATACTGCTCAGCATTTCAGAGCTCTATCAGCCTTTACTCCAGAACTCAAGCTCAAGCTAAGAAACATGGCAGAATTTATTGGTTTGTTTCCCATCCTGCCTACTGTACATCCTCCAAAATTTTTAAGTCTTTTTTTGAGCAATTCCAATGGTGAACATACAACAGCGAAATAAATTTTGTAAACAAATTACTCTAATGTGTCAGGAAAAATTTTTGTTCTAGTAGGAACTTCCCATTCCCAATCAACATCACTTCTCTATAGGGGGTGGGAGAGGAAAGAAAAGGACAGGAACAGTTGGCTTTTAAACTGTGGTGTTGTCAACCAAGTCTTTGAGGGTGCATGGGCCTCTCTTTCTGGATACACGGATATGTATTAGTGATACGTACAGGGAACTGTGGGTCATTTTCCTTATAGAGACGTACAATTGAAGATATGCATATATATGCAGAATAATTCTGTCACTGATTGTGGAAGCAGCAAGTATTTGGGGGAAAAGACCCTTAAAAAAAAGAGCATGGAAATATACCTAGCAACCTCACAGATTTATATGTACTGGAGACATAAGCTATTCACTTAACGTAAGCTTTTCACTACTTTTTTCTTTCTAATAAGAAAAAAAGTGTTATTCAGTAGAATGTGTATTGAGAAAAAGAATATCCCCTACAGGACAGAAAAACTTAAGGTCGAGGACCATAATAGCTGTGAATATTAAAACCTTCTACAATCACATGCAGGAAAACAGACTCCAGTGATTTTTAATGGGAAATGAAAAGTGAATTGTCATCTGAAAGGATTAAGTTAAATCTTTAATCTCCCCATTTCTCCTTATGGAAAATACCACCCAAACAATTTCTCTCAAAAATGATGAAAAACCATTGCAACGTTTTTCACAGAGGTTACTCTTTTTTATCAGCAGATTTTTTTATGGTTCCATCATCTTTAATCCTACATGCATTGCTGCTTTAACGCTATTGGGGCATGGTGGGGGAATGGACAAGGTCTACTTTTTTAAAATAGGGTTTCAAAAGTCTTGGAGTTTTAGTACATTCTCAGTTCTTGCTATGCTGTCACAGTACCAAGACTAAATAAATCACGAATGACCAGAGCCCTGCAACCCCGTCCTCCAGGAGGAACTTGGAGATGGATCCATTAATCATATGATTCCAATTCTGCTGCAGGTAGTGTCTGGCAGGTGCATGCCAGCAGAGTAAAAGCATTTGGCCAAGAAACTACACTTTAAAATTAGATGATTTTTAGACCCATGTTTCTCTAGACTGTTTAGGCCTCTGATGTTAAAAATAAGTAAAAGTCTGATAGAAGTTAACAGGGAAAAGAAGGATGTTCCTCCTGACAGAAATTACTTCCATGAGCACTCATTGCTCCCCATCTGTTCTCTAGTCCAAGAAAAAGTAGAAGCCAGAGCCAGAGAAAAATGTTCTTTGTAGAATCATTTCTACCACACAGAGTAGCTCCCAGCAATTGCTCCACATTGACTCTGTGTGCTAGAAAAGCTTCATGGAGAAAAAGTTTTAACCATCGGCCAAGATCTATATAGAATACACGACTGGATGGAAATCTGTGAAATGGGTGTTCCACCTGTTTGTCCCTACATTTCCTAAACAATCCCCAATAATTCTTGTCTATTTTTAAAAATGTCCACTGATGGAGATTTCCAAATCCTGACGTACTTCAGTTCTCCAAGGCTCTTCTGTTAGGAGTTATGATCTACAACACACAGGCTGGAACTAAAGCCCACCCTCTTTTGTCTGTCCTGCTGGCAAGCCAGGAGAGATATTTCTTCCGTCTTTGTACAATCATACAAGCATATCAAGGATTACTGTGCCGACCTCTCTCCTTTGCCCAATTTCCCAAGTGCTCACTGCTTTGTTTTTTCCAGGTCTGTGACATCTCTAGTTTGTTCATGCATTTCTTACACATCTGCATTGTCCTCATTCAGATCGATAGCCATAATCAAAATTACTAATAGACAAATAATGCACATGCTAAGTTAATGCAAAGAGATCGCAAGCAAGTTCAAGAACTCTGCTATGGTTTGCACAAATGCTTAATAACAGGTTCTCAGTATTTCTAGCTGCTTAAGATCCAGGAGGTTAAGTGAGATACTATAGACTAAGAACCAGGGCACCTCTTTCTATCTCTACCAGCAAACTTCCGCTAGTTACGTTGTTTCAGAACTGCACTTTCACAAATATGTATCTAGATATTGTCTACTCTCTTTTTAAAATTGGTTTTAGAGCTATAGCTGAAAATGTATCATTTTTCTATCCAAAAGATGAGGCTATTTTATATACATGGTTGTTATTAGGAGGAAGCTATGTGATTAATTGCTCCACTGAGACTGTGACTGTATCATCTTTGGTAGCTTTACTGGACTTCAGGCTTGAGTTCCCAGAACCAAGTGCTCCAGGAATTTGTACCTACAATGCTTGTAGGGCATAGTTTGAGTGCGAGGCTGTCCTCTTCTGAGCCTGCAGAACAGCTGGCTTGCTTCAGATAGAGTATGGGTATCTATTCACTGGAACATGTTATATGAATAATCAAGGACTATGAACTGATAACCCATCGTAAAATGTATTTATGACATTTGGACAGCTGAACCTGTTCAGAGTAATGCTGACTTAGATTAACATGCTCATTAAATCAGTAAAGCTTGTGGCAGTCATTCCTTCCCTTCTTCCTCCCATTAGTAATTTATCCAGCAGAAGACCTTGACAGGTCAAAAGCCATCTCAACAGTGGATGAAAGAAAGAAAAAGGGGAGGTACCTATTTCAACAAAACTGTTTCATGTAGTCCAGGTATTAGGTAAATCTCATGTAATGGTAATAGGAAAGATGAAACATTGCTTCTTTTCACATGTGGCGAGTCAGGACAAACTGCAAATCTTCATGCACCTGCCTTACCGAGGAATTCCTGATACTTTCATTGCAGCTGAATCCTTCATCTCCCTTTCCCTCAAGGACATTTCAGCACTTCAGTGACTCCAGTATCCCATAAACCTGTGAGAATTCTTGCTTAATTTCCAGACAACAGTGGTTCTTATCAGTATAGATAAAGCTTCAGGTAGACATCTGACTTTTAAAAATATATCTGAAGCCTTCAAATATCCTGAAGTACTTAAGCAGTACATGTGTTAATGTTAGGAGTAGCCATTGTTAACACTTACAGAAGATCTACTGCTGACGAGGATTTGTGATGTTCCTTATACCATATAACACTGATAAATGTGACATTCAACACCCCAAATCATGCAAGACAAATCATATGAATTATTCTTGAATTGTTGCTTTGCTATTTGTACTTAAAACAAAGTGTCTATTTGCAGAGTGAGGAAGGTGGAGAGGGAGAAGACTAAAAAAACCATCCCAAAACTCATACAATCTACACCTGTTGTGTAAGGAAAAAAATATTAAATTAAATTGTAAGACTACATTGACAACTGTAGTCCAAGTAATATATCAATGTTACATGAAGACCCCACAATCTTGTCTTTAAAAATGCAACTATAAAAAGGAGGGGAAATGATCTCCAAGTCCTGAAGTAAGCAGTTTCAAATAAATCAACAGCTTTTTTTTTTTTTTTTTTTTTTTTTTTTTTTCTTCCACATCACTGTAAATCTAGAGTAATCTGCTAGGGGAAAACAAAACAAAAAAAGGTAATCGAATTTTACATTGGAGATGTTTCTTCTGCAGTAAGCCGTCATTACAGTTAATTGCAAGCACTAAATGGAAGATAGGACTGAGTCTGTTTTGCAATTTTGACTACTGCATTAGCATTTATATTTGATGTAATGTGAATGATTTTTCATTTTCAGTATATGCTCTTCACTTTGAAGCTTTATCCACATGTGCCAATGAATCAAGTTGTGAACTAAGTAGCAATGGTAAACTGCAATAGTTCAAGAGGTTATATCCTATTGTCGTCTCAAAGTAGTTGCAGATCAGAAGGTTGGGTAGCTTGTTCACATAATGAGGTTTTGTCTTATACTTGTTCAGAAAATCCTGGCCTACCTGGTTAACTTTTACCGGGAAAATTCAGGTTTAAGTCTCTACTTTAAAGAAAGCAAGCTGAGAACTGAAATTTCACTTTACCAGGAGCACTAAACCTTTAGTGATTTCCTGTGCTACTAAGTGAGTCTTCTACTTCATCTATCCTGTGAGAGAGGTTTCACTTTTTATAAGCAATTAATCATTGGAGGAGAGAAGCAGAAGTAACTAGTGGCTCTTATGAGCAGAATTTTTTCTTTTTCATGTCCAACTGCATCCCTTCTTTGCTTCAGACCTCTGATCTCTCTGGTGTTACATATGACTGGTCTCCATGGACATATATGTGGAGACAATTACATCTCAGGACTCTTGAATAGTGGGGTTGCATCACAGTAGCTATAGTAAGAAGGGGCTGGATGTCTTCCAATGTATATTTATAATGCTGACAGTGGTAGTGTGTGCTACTTTTTTCATCTCAAGGCAGCATAAATGACTCGGGGAAGAAAAATATATTTTCATAGTCATTTGCAGAGGGACCTTACCCCAAACTCAGAATCTGAATTCCCCTGATGTTTGGAATATGCAGAATCTGACTTTAGATCTTCATTTTGCTCAATGGTTTACAAGCATCATTGATTTTAAGTTTCAGGTTTGGGTTCTGAATAAATGTTTTTAACTGTAAAGCCATCATTTCTCCCTTCATCATACATATCAGTTCTTAGCAAAGCCTGCAGCTCTAAGTTAAATGCAACTGTGCCTTACAGGTAGAAGTTATCTTTGGTTTTAAAGAATACTAGATGAGGAGGGCAAACAAGCTCCCATTCCTCTCAGGTGCTGCTGAATCTAGATATCCTTGGTAATAGCTGTGTCTAATTATGTGTTACTGCCTAATCCAACACGCTGCTCTCATAAGCGCTTCTGGCAGTAGCTTTGTTATTAATTTGTATGTTAATTTTCCAGTGATGTTGAAAATTGTAGCCAAAATTTTCTTACAAGACATTTCCTTGAGCAAACTTCTAATTTTAGATTCTGTGACTTCATTAAGTTTGCAATTTACTGTAATCCTATGTAAGGCTTGGTCCAAACCCATCAAAGTCAATGCATACTTTCATTGTGATATACACAAGCACACACACATATTCATGTAAGTATTTTACTATTGGTATTTATTTACTGAAAGAGAGATAAATATGATAAGAAGTTTTTGCAACTGCTAGTACTTTATCTTTCATTTACATTTGTCCCAAATTTGAGATTCCTAACCAAATTTTTCTCTGATTCCTAACATGTCAAAGCCACTTGGAAAAATATTTAATAAGAACCAAACAGAAAAAAATAAAATAATATCATTTCTAGAAGTCCGATAGTACCAGCCTTACTATTCAATTTAATATTGAAGTCTATATTTTGAGGTTTTGTCTGTAACTCAACTTTGCATTCTAACTTTGACCTCTTTTCTTAATTAAAATCTAAGGGCTCATATGGGAGTTTGGAAAGAAAATGAAAGTCAGGTGAGAAAATATAAACACATTAGTCATGAGGATGTTGTCATATATAAAAAATGGGTTTGAGTAGATAATTCCAGTGCTAATTTAGATTGACTTTGGACTAGTTTCTACTTCTTATGGAATACTAAGCAAGGATTAGTTTTTTAGTCTCAGGTGTTTTCTACAGGAAGTTCTTTGATATTATAGGGCCAGGCATTGATAAATCTTTCTCCTCCCACATTTATTCTGCATGTGCTTAGTGCAGCATTTTCATTATTTGACTTAAAATGTCATTTCTCTATGTTAGCTGTCAGCATTTTATTATGAACTCTGATTTTTGAAGGTTTATAATTATAAGTAATTTTAAAATCTATTTTAAATGTAGGGTTGAAATATAATGTATGGAATTTAATCACAGAAATATTTTCTTGTAAAATTTCAAAACATCTGTCTAGCCATTGTACTTAAAAGCCCATATGGTGATATCAAGTGGACACAAAAAACCTCCAAGTGTCATGTACTACTATATATTCCTGAGCAGGTATATATTAGTGCAGTAAGACTTTCCCTGTGAAATTACGTAATGTCTTTTTAATACTAATACACAATACAAACTTGGTTTCAACGTGGTGTCAGAAAATGTAGTGCTGACATCCAACTTTTAACTGGGAGCTCTGGCTCTTGAGTCTGGAGATCCTTCCTTCAACCAATGCAGAAGGAAACCACAAGCACTTTGAGAAAATGTGGTGGTGAACCAATGATCTACCTGATCCTACAATATCTCTGAAAATCTCCCCTGAAGGGGAAAAAATACACAAAGAAATCATTCTCATATTCAGATTCAACCCAATGGAAGGTTGACAGTCTAGGGAGCTTAAAAACCACTTGTGCTTTTACTTCCTCTGACAGAAACCTTCTCTGACCTACCTGCTGAAAGTTTCCTTCATGTCACGTGCTGACCATGGCATGACCTTCCCCACAGACACTAGTCTTCTGCTCTGTCTCCTATTCCAACTGTCAGTACACCTAACTCCCTACAGAAAGAGAAATAACAGACTTAAGCAATCTTTCCTCCTAAATTCTGAAGAGGTCACTTTTAAATGTTTCAAGGACGTGTCTGTAGTTAGAGAATTATGAAATCCTAACCAGAAAATAATAAGTGGCGGTGCCTCACAGGACACTTACCTCGAATCTCAGTCTGTATTTTTCCATAATAAAAGAAAAAAAAACAAAGAAGAAAAAAAACACCAGAAGAGTATATATTTGAAAGAGCATGACACTTTGCAATTTAATATGTGAGCCTGCCTCCATTATTTTGTCTGCCTGTCACATTTGAGGCTTGTTTTTTTCTTTTTTTTAGCACTTTTTCCTTCCTTATATTTGATTATAAGTAAGTATTTAGCAGTAAAGTGTGTAGTCAACCATGGATCAATGTCACCAGGCAAAAGCTTATTATATTAAATATTACAAACTGTGCAGAAGAGACAGTTTTTAAGCAATATCTCGCATATGATCATTACAAAACAGGCATATGAAAGAACAATAACATACCAAAAGTGGTCAGAGTGAAATGGCCATTTTTCTGGAAATGAAGCAGTATCTTCTTTCATGTGGCAGCTTCTTCTGTCACTCAGTACAGTCTACTGCTCAACATTGACAACCGGTTTCTGTTAAGGAACTAGTATCTGCTGTCCTTTCGCACCTCCACAGAGCCTCCTGCTACAGATTTCTGATGGCAGGTGAGACAAGGAGAGGAAATAGTAATGTCTTAAAAACCGAAATGGCATGTGGGAAATGGGAACAGAAGGCTTAGTGGAAACATGAAGCTTCCCCAAACTCCTTTTACTTTGACTCCCCAAGAGAGAACTTTGAGGGTTGCATTGAACCAAGACCAGAACATCAGAAAGAAATGTCAGTTGTTCAACCCTGCCTTCCCAAAATGCATCTAGACCTAAGCTGACAAAAGGCAGTAACAGGAAAAATTGCTCTAATGTCAGGAGCCTAATTTAGACCAAGACTCCTTGCCTTCTAAGCAATCTTCAGCCTGATCCTATATTGTGCATCTTTTTCTTTTTTATTATTATAGAGGTACTGTGCTGACAGTAACTGTTTCCCCTGTTTGAGTTTGAAAAAATGAGAACTTAAGGCTTTTTTAGTTTTGTTTTTTCCTTGAGTATGCATTTTTACTTAATACTCTGCCATTGTGGATGACCAAAAGGCTAGGCTGAGTAAGGATTAATAGGACACCACTTTAGACCATGGCTATTTGCATTTTATATGTCTTGTACTCACCTCTTGTCTGCTGGCATCACCAGGAGAGGAGACCTGTGCTTACCTAAAAGAATAAATATGAAATACACCAAATATCAGGGCTTTTAAAATCACTGTCATCACTGTATTCTTCTAGCAAGCAGTGAGTAGTGAATGAGCAGCAGTGAGTACTGAAAGAGCTGAAGAATAGTTTAGTTTGCTGCTTGTTTCCTGTGAAGTATTCACCAGTCTCTGTCTCTGCACTGCTGCAGCAGCTGTTGGGCTGGCAGGCAGCAAGAAAACTGACAAAGCAATGGGAATTCTCTCTGCTGTTTGCCCTGAGGATGTCCGCAGCAAAAGAAAAATGAGGGGTTTGACCTTACCGTTTGACTTCCTTGCTTTGAGCAGGTTGCAATTACAGGCCACCTATCATTCCTCTATACACAAAAATACAGAGCGCAAGTGCAAAAGCAGTTAATGAGAGCTTAGAAGCAGATGTTGTCTTTTCCCAGCTAACACAGTGATGGAGGTAATACCAAGAGCTCTTTATTTTCGTGCTAGGGCTGAACATTTACTAACTTGTGTTTGTGTTGGAGGCATGCATGCCAGGAAAATTAAAGTGTTACAAAGGTTAATTTATAATCAGAAGCGGAGGCATCTTGTCTCTCAGGCAATGCCCACAAAAAGTAGTTTCTGACTCAGACTATGGTGACTTAGGTTGGGCTAAGTTTTCATCCTAGATCTTCTAAAGGAGGTAGAGGAGTCCTTCTCAGATATGAGTGTCTTGGATGTTACCACTTCTGAATAGATGAAGTCAAGCTTGGGATTCTGTACTGCTGATAAAGACAGAGCTGTGAAGTATCTGGATTGCATCTCCCATGTCTTGTAATAGTACATCCAAACTAAAATATGTGCAGTTTTAACCAAAACATTTTTTTTTCTATTCAGAAAAGGAAAACAAATTATTTTCCTAAAAGAAAGGACAAACAGCTTCAACAGTAATGTTTTGATCAAAACTTGTATTCAGAGGCACAGACTCATAACAGAGCATTGTCTTATTCAATTGGCCTTTAAAGATATGAATGAAGATATTCCATGTCTGGCTTGAGACAGATATTCTAGGGCTTCTACTGAATCAATTTTCCTAATGCATTTGGGTTTCTTTTATACTTCTTTCCATTTTTATCAGAAAAAATGTATTAAAATCTATTTTAAAAATAGTAAAGTAACAAAGTCCTCAAATTGCAGGAAATGACAACAGTGAAGCGATCCATGCAATTATGACATTTTCTGTACTCCCCATGGCAATCTCTAATTACATGTTATTATTTCCATAGGACATAATGCCTCTGTGAGGGAACTGAACAAATGGAGACAAATAGCATAATTATGGAATTCTGAATTTCAAATAAATTTTGAAGCACATGGTCTACATCTTATTATCAATATAAGGAACCAATAGAATCAGGGACCAGGCAGTTTCAGAAATCTCCCTTGTGGAGAGCACATATGTAACACATATGATCTTTACTTGTAATCCTTTCTCAAATGAGAGCACATTCTGCAGCTGTTGAGAACAAAATCGGTGTTTACATAAATGGCATAGATATTCATATAAGACTACATCACCAACAGAGTAAAAATACATACAAGAAAAATCCAGTTAGATTGTGGTCCTGGGTACGGCAGACAGGTAGTGGGGGGAATAAAAGAAAGAAAGAAAAAAAAGAAATACCACTAACAATTGCATTCTTCTCACTGAGCTGCAATACATAATAATCTTTGCCTATTTTCTACACTGCAGAAATGATAAGCCCAATAGCCTTCTCTTTATGAATATATTTGTGTGAATAATAAATGTGTAATTAATTTATCTAGTTCAGAATGTTCTACAAAATAAAATTCTATAAAAATAATACTGACTTAGTCAATAGAAATGTATTTGTTGCACTTTCCTGCATGAAAAAATTTAGCTGACTGGAATCTTCCTGCATATCTCAGCTCTGCTATGACCACTTATCAGTGTTTAGAAGTTGATTGCAAGAAAAAGATGTAAAGCTGTTGTGGTCCACTTAGAAGGAGCTCCACTTCCTGAAGAGGGAGTAAACTGTAAGTGGCAAATAATATCCTCCTAATGTGCGATTGCTGAGACGCTGCAATACTGAGGTATGCTACTGAAGATGTTAGAAAGACAAAAAGCAGAAATGTAAACTATACATGCCCTCTCTGAGAATAACTCTAGGGAAGAAACCACCTTCTGCACACTAGGTGTGAACTATAAGCATCAGCAGAAGGCAGTTGCAGGTCCGTAATATCCCCACTAACTGGGATGCAGGAATGAACTCCCTGGCCTTCACAGCACCTGCTGAAGGTGGCTCTATGCACTGTGCATAGCGCAAGGTTGCACACGGGGGCTCAGTTATGGCTGTCTTCCTCTCCAAAATATGCAAGACTCAATACCTACGCATGCCAGGTGGACTTGCATGCCATGGTGCAGGCTGGGCTGCCTGCCTGCATGCAGTGTGGGGGCAGTCCAGCAGCAAGCTGCAAGGTAGTCATGCAGAAAAGTGGCAGAGGCAGAGCAGGCTGTGCTCGTGTGCTGGGGACTGCTGTTTCAGAATCGTGTACACGTAGCCCTGATAGACCTTGCTTTATGTATGCAATCACCATGTCACAACTCTAATATCTTTTGTTTTCTTTCTCTCTCCCCGTCCACAAGCCCTTGACCGTCTTCCTTCATTTCTCCATCTCCCTATTTGATTTTGTTCTGAAATTGTCATCTCCTTTCCAAAGTTTCCCTTTCTTAATACATAAATACAATAAAAATATGCACAAGTAAAACAGCAAAACAGCTAAGGAAGCAAACACTATTGTCATTATTTCATGTTTCCAATTAATTCAAATGGCAAATTTATTGGAAATCAATACAGTGTATTGGCAATAAATCATTCAAGCAACATGGCAAGCTAGGGAAAATAGCTCTCTTGGTAACTGAAAAGCTAACTGAGCACGATGTACTCTAATTGATCACATAGGTAGCTTAAAGAACGGATTTATTCTATTCTGCTCTCTGTCGGATATTTTTTTCCAGTCCGGGGGCCACAGAAAGGCTTGGAAATGTTTTGCAATGTATACTTACAATCTTCATTAACAAGATATTGTAAAAAACAAGGTTCAATTATCAAAGCTTATGCACAGAGTTTATTTCCATTCTCCTTCTTCAGTCTCTTTTTCTTTATGCAATAGTTCACATGCAACGCATGTAACTTCTTTATTGCTATGGCTAGTCTAATCTACCCTCATCTAGGCTGTCAAAACTTACCTAGGTCTACTTAGCGAATGTAAATAAATATACAACTGCGAAATAAAATTGTTGCAGTACACCCTGCCGGCCATGGACATGAAGATCTCTGTTTTCTATAACCTTTTCTATTCACTCTGGGCAGATTTCCATTTTTCTCTGCAGTAATACTTCAGTGGATTGCAGCCTTGTACCTCCTTCTGACCAGCCTTCTCCTACAATCCCTTCTTGCTTTGAAACATCATCCATGGGTCACCCCTCGTGCCAGATAGGAGGATTAAAATTTCTTTAATCCTATTAACTTTAATATCAATAGGTTATTTTCACAGAGGCATCTTTTGCTAAATCCTTTCCTGTGCGGTGTTTAGAGTTATTTGTTGGCTGTTTGCTTACTGTGTTGGCTGGTGGGTGGGCACTCTCCTCAGAGGTAGGAGAAGACTGATCAGATACACTTTCAGCCTGATTTGAAACAGTAATGAGAACCAAAATCTCTGGCCTTCCGGAAAGGTATTGTCTGCATCCAACTGCAGAAGCCAGTCTCTTTTAAAGAAGCCATTCAGCTTTTAAATACTCCTAATCAAATAGAGGTGCATTGGCAGAACTGAGACCAGCCTGTGCTCAGCTCAGCTAACAGTCTGGCCATACAAGTAGGAGGAGTGGAAAGATAAAAGAGGAGTGTGGAGAGTTTGTGTCCTCTCAGGCAGAGGAGAAAACTTCACTGACTCTGTTATATCCTGGGTGACTGCTTTAATCAGCTCATGAAAAGATTCTTCCTCTTCCTGAAATTTTGCACACTTTGTTTCATTGGCCTTTATTACAAGTGGTCAACTTTCCTGTTTGAACATAAAAAAAGTTATTTGCCTAAAATAAAATCATGTTTTTTCAAATGTCATTAAAATAAAAGAATATATTTTGGCTTGATTTAAATTGATTTTTATTAATATAATGGCTACTGAATAAATATATTCACCAGTCCTTCATGCAGTATTTCTTATACCCATGTAGCAAATAACCACAGTACCCAAACAGCTTATAGTACACAGAGACAAGTACAACCTTTTCACGAGTAGCTTCAGTATGTACCTATGAACTCATTGCAGATCTGTGTATGACTTACACCTGGAGCAGAGGGGGGTCATTACTTCTATCAATAATTCTTTCTTGTGATTTCATTCCAGATGTAATGCAGCTAATTTCTTTGTCAAACCTGAAAACAACCTGAAGCCGTTAGAAATTTTTCTTTGGCATCCAGTCTAATCTGACTAATGACTGAGATGTTCAGACGAGAGACTTCTGCTTGGCTTGTATTACATCTAACATATCCAATATCCTGGAGTTTTGCTTGTTTCTTGAGACCATTTTTTCAGTCAGTAAACAAATTGATTGTAAAACAAGCAAGATATCAGCCAATATGAACTTTTTTGCATTTCTCTATCAGTACAGCCAACACAATTGTAAGTCCATTTATTTTCCCACAACCCTGCTAATGTGTGACAAGATATGATGATAGGATGCATTCTAAAACTAGAATTTTAATTCAGAAATAAGATGCTCCACTCCCAGCTCTAATGTAGCGCACTAAAGGATTTTATGGTAGCTGGCAATCTGTTAGAAGTGTAAGGCAGAACGTGAGAAAAAAATACAGAGAGAAAAGAAAAAAAAAAGCCCCTCTTTCACCCACAAATATATGCGATTATATGAGATGAGGGAAGAGTTTGCCATTGATGGGAAAATGAAGTACCATCAGTTTCTAAAGTTTAAAGAAACGTAGGAGGAATATGAAACATCAAATTGTGAAAAGACTCTTTCAGCAGGTTTGGGGTCAGGAATTGTATTCAATTTGGTGTGTCCCATTTGTTTCTTAGTTTTCTATTCTCTTCTCTTTCTGGCTCAGATCTTCTCTCTTTGTGGCTCAGGACATTAATCATTATAGTTCCAAAAGAAAGATTTTAGCTAGATCTGCACAAAACTTCTGTAATGAAACTGAAGAAATTCAGACTAATCTGTTTTGGGGTTTTACTCCTGCAAGCAGGAAAGAGAAATTCAAAAATAAGAGAAAAAGATTGGCAAAAGAAAAGTGAGCTATATGCTTCATTTCTGAGTTTAACAAAAATTTTCCAAGGGTTCAGCTACATGTTCATTTAGCAAACAGCTAAAATTTTTTCTGATGCTACTTTTTCATACTGTTTGTTACCATTTTCTATTGGAAATTACTGCCCTTATGGCAACAGAGGGCAAAACCTGGAAGACAGGAGCATGTCCTTTCCCAGTCAATGCACAGCAAGCCAATTTGATCTGTAGCCACCAATAAATTGCCATATGAACCAGCAGAAATGGAGTTGTCTTAACCTCCATTGTGGGGTCATAACCTCCCATTCTTGTGCAGTGTCATTTTAACCTCCCCAGAAAAAGACATTTGCTCATGTCCTCATTCACACCAATTTCATAACAGCTAATGTGGAAAGGCATGATCCCGTGCTAGGCCTGCTGATATGTGCAGATATTGCATTGAGCTATCACGCTGCAAGAAGCCAAATTTCAGAAAAGAAAACCCTGAACAGTCACAAAATGAGGAACAACTCTGTTGTAATCAGTGACCAAATGAAAAGTGACAGGTTTTGGCAGAGTTCTGGCTTTCTGCAGCTGGTCACATTGTTCCGAGTCAGAACCATGTTCTTGGAAATTATCTGACATTGCAATTACAATGAAGTTTTCATGGTCAACACTGTAAAACATAATTGGAGTGTAAGCTTCATCACTCCACATTTGTATTGTAGAGGAACATTGTGAAAGCAAAATTTCATTGTGATTCAGATTATACTGATAATCTTTTAGATACACTAGATCACGGGGCATATAAACTCACAGGTTTAGAGAACAACTAAACAACGACTAGAACAACAACAGAGGACAACTCTGCTTTTTTTTTAAGTTTACATCTCCTCTTATAGTACAAATACCATTGGTAGTAAGTGATTAGTGAGCTTTGGAAAAAATACTAAGAAACCCAAACAAAATAAAGTTTTTGTCCAGCCAGGTATGGGAAAATGGCTGATGGGCTCAGCTGTTCTCTGTGGTGGGACCGTTGTGGAGTCGGCTGGCTGCCCTGGTCTCGCTTGTCACAGAGGCCAGCCCTGCAGGCACCCTCCCCACCTCCATCCCCTCCGCTACTGCCAACACCTGACACCTACACCCAATACAAGTCAATAGAGACAAACAGATAGGTTTTAAGGTGAAGTTCATTTAACATGTTCGTTAACAAGTCTGTATTTGGGTAAGATGAGCTGTGCTGAAGAGGAACATATTTCTTTCCCCTGCCTTTACAGGGAGACTAGACAATTTGATCAAATGTAGATTTTAATGTAGTGGTTGTCTGAAACTAGGTGAGGAGAATGCCATCGAATAAAATCAAAATAAATTAAACATCTCCATATGAACATTCTAGAAGACGAAAATCAATCAAAATCACATTCCTGGGAGCTGATGATAATGCTTGTAAATATTATTTGGAAAAGAAAATCAAAATAATGGATACTGGCAGTTGACTTATGTTCCAAGAAAAGGACTAAAATGGCTTAATTTTGATTTATTTTTTGTGGAAGTATATTTCATTCAGATGCTAATTTTGTATGTTAAAGGCTATGGTGCATTTTAATTTTTTATTTCTTGTAATATTCTGACAAATAAAAAGACCGTGTGTTCTTAAGACTTAAAATCTGATTGTTTCAAATAACTTATTGGTGAAAATTCCCACTTCAAGGGAAATTTCAAAACAGTTTGTATTCTGTTCTGATATAGGCTGCTCCCCTGATACTCCTGCAAAAGCAGGCACACCCAGCTAGTTTAACTGCAGATACAAAGTATAACATATGAACAGAAGAGGCCTGAAGCAACAACAACAAAAAAAGTGTTTGACAGATCTGAAAACTCAGTTACTGTTGTTCCTAAGCATACTTAGACACATTCTCTATTTATTAATCTGTAGACATGAGAACATATTTGAATGTATATAAAAATTTATTTAATCATATTTAAAAAGAATATTTTATCACTCATACTCTATGCATTGCTGTTTTTCAAACAATATTTAAAATGCTGTATACAGATTGCCTCTGCTGTATGATTTCACATTCATCTCTTTATATTACTATTTATTAATGTCTGTTAATAGAACCAGCATTTCTACCTGGAATAGTTTGACTGAACCCTCAGCTGATGTCAGCCAAATTGAGCTACACAGTGGACAAATCTTAAATAAATAAACACCTTGCTGTGTTAAAAAATAATGAATTTTAATGATTATTCTAATAAAGCTATGTACAGCAAATTGACTTAGTTTATCTGAAATCTAAACCAATTATAAAGTTTGAGGGAACTAATATGCCTAAGGAAAAAAAGCAAAAGAAACAACAATGGGGGATAATCCATTTGAACAATCTATCCTCAGAAATACTTTAAGTTATATCTTTCTGTAATTCCAGTATTTAAAAGCTCCCTTGTTGACATTCTAACATTAGCACTCTGTTACAAGTGTCCTGGGAATAGGATAGTATTCTTCAGCAGTCATACGCACACTTTCTTTCTCAGACATACCAGCCTTTGTACACTTTCCAGGCTGATCTAGCATTAAGTAAATTTGATGTCAGCTATTTCAAAGTGTTCTGCTTTAACTGCAAGTGACAATGTCATTATGCCCAAAGGTTAAGAGGGGAAAAGAAAAAAAAGAGAAAACTCAGCAAGATGTGACAAAACAGCAAAAATGTTAGTATTCTCCTTTGTAAATAATTTCATATTTCATCCTGTTCCAACAACATTGGTTTGAAGTACTCTGAAGGTATGGACGTGACTGTTGTCCTAAAAGACTGGGACAAAAGTCCTAAGACGACTCTAAGAGCTTTAGTGTTTATGTGGGCAGCACTGAGCTCTAAGTGGAAGTCAGTATGGCAGCCTTAGCCTCCCTTCCATCTGATATTTCTTAGAAGGAGAAAAGGGAGAGACTGGAGGGTCACCAAAGCTTCTAGCTTTAATTAAACAAAACTCTTCATTTTAAGGGATATGCTCAAGAATGAATGATAGTTTCTTCTTTTTTTTCCTCTCTCTCTCTTTTTTTTTTTTTTAAAAATAACCAAAGTTTTAACATTTTGCAAAGCATGTCTGATATCTAGATGTGTAAAAGATGAAAATATGGGTCCTCACCTTCAACTTCTCTCCTTTTCATGATTTGGGCTTATTTCATTCTCTGTTCAACTTCAGATATCCAAATATTTTCCTTAAGCAGAAGAAGGGCTTATGAATTGCAGGCCGGTGCTCCAACTACACTGTAGGTCTGTCGTTTTAGAGGATGCTTACATAAAAGTATATGTTTGCTGTCACCTTAACTCTGTCCACCCTGTCCCTACTGTTAAAACTCTTTTTCTTACATGTCTGCATTGCTGATGCATTTATTGTTTTCCATACGCATAGCTCTGCAGAGCAGATACTGTTTTCACTTTGTGTCGTCTTCAGTGTTACAACACTTTTTATCCTTTTAAAAATAATGTCATTAAGGATTAATTCTATGTCATTGAAAACCAAGCAACCTGATGAAATAACTGTGAAGAAACTCTTCAGACCAAAATTATTAACTATAGACTATGCAGATGGCAGTCTGTTTATGTGGTTAAAAGGAACTAATACTTGCTGTTACTGTTTTCTAATGTAAAAACAGGTGCTATTTATACTCACACAAATATGAAATGCCTGGAAAAACCAAATTATTTCATTAATAGTGCTAACAACAGTGAATTTTCATTGTTAATTATTTGTTGTATACAGAAATGTACCTTTCTTTTTATACTCATAGCCTGTCAATTTTCAACAAAAACTTCTTTTTAAAAATTGCTTATTTCATCCTCTTCCGTAAATAATATTTTTTTATAACTGAACATATTTTGTATGGTTAATCAAAATACATGTTGATAGCGGTGGAAAAAAATCTAGTGCATTTATATAACAAACATTATATCTGTGGGGTGTATATCTGCGTGAAAGTGCCTGACCTGGCATCAATACTCTGTGCACATCCATTCCCTCAACATACCTAATCTCTGACTCAGCTTGATGCAATTTCTCTTAGTTACAGGTACCATGCAAGTCAGTTAAACAGCTATTAGGTAAACTAAACGTTCCCTCTATTTTTGTATTTCAGACACAACTAATTACAGTATTTCATCACTTGTAACAGGTTAACTTATTTTATTTGGTCAAATTTTCATGGTAATGAATTTGTTTGTGAGCAGATTGTAAATAATCATGACAACCATTACAAAAACACCTTCGTTTTAATATTTGACATGAATAGGATACTTAGATAGTTCCTGCTGCAGGTAAGTAATGCTTTATACAAACACACACATACATGCCAACCACTCTGTTATTTGCCTCCTGATGCATAAGGATAACTGCTTGCTTGCATTTTCCTGTGTGGTAGTTTGTTTAGCGTCAGGATTCTTCCCCCTGGGCCCTCTCATTAACTCTTTTCTTAAGGAAGGTTTCCTCCTCATGTATGGCTCTGGACTGCTATGAAGATCTCGGTATAAGAACTCCTATGCCTTTTGGTCAGATGAAGTATGCTGCAGTTGACTTCAGTTTAGTAAAATTTCCATCTAGCTTCAGGCATGTAAGTAGCTTCTTAGGGACCTGCAGCATACAGAATACCCCCTTTCACCCTTTATTAGCAGCATAGCTAAGAGCATGGTGAATCAGTCATCTGAGTTGGTTATATCATATCAGAGACACAAAGAAGCTTAAGCTTTTTTTTTCCCAGATTGCTCCATGGGCAGATTGTTAGAGTTCTTAAATAAAGGTAAAAAAAAAAAAAATTCAAAGGTATGTGAAGTTAAGGATATTATTGTTCAAGGTACTAAAAGAGCACACAGGACCACAAATGGAACTTGAGAGGGAAAAAGCTTGCAATGAAGTAAAGAGCAAGAGAAAGGACATTTGGGAATGAGAGAAGAAATAAGAGATGGAACAACAAACACACATTCATGACTTGGTCCTTGGGCAGTGGTTGCAATCAGAAAATATTTAAGAAAAAATGTGAGCTATATAGAGAGACACTAACTCGATTTAATAAGAAGAGAGTCACAAAAATATTATTTTCCTGATTACTGCAGTGTGTCATGTTATCACATTTTTAATAACATGCAAATAAGTCAGGATGAGAAGATGACCTATGAAAAAATAGTGAAAGAGTTTGAGGAAAGCTGTAATCTCATGAAGAGTGGAACTTTTAGAAGTTTTAGACAGGATGGCAAATATAGAATCCTTTAACCTTTTTTTGTCACTGACTTGAAATTCAGAAATCAGAAATATAACTGTAGTATTTTGACATCAGAGATCAGATGGTGACCCAAGAATCTGTAGTGACAGAGGAGACCGATGAAGCACAGGGGCTTAAACTTAGAACTATCAGGATGTGTCAAGTTATAAAGCGTTATTCAGGACAGAAAGCTGGGAAGGCAAATCAGAGGTAGCTGTAGGTAAGTTGCTGATCAGTGGGAGATGAAACTGGCAAACAGTAAATACTTCGAGGAGACTTTAGGAAAAACTGCAAGAGGATGCAGAGAAAAGTAAAGAAAGTGCATGAACTGTGGCAACTTACACAGACCCAGACAAAGCCCAGAGTCTGGAAATATCAACGTTCACAAGACATAAAAACATTTTACAATGAGCTGCAATCAAGAAAAGTACAAGCAAAACAATGGAACTGCACAGATAGCAAGAGTGAAGTTAGTGAAGTTTTACACAGGTACAATGTCTGAAAAACTGAAAATAGGGAATGGACACTGTCATGACTCATTAGTGAAGGTCTAATGAATTGTAAACTGAACTCTTGTGCTTAGCCATCACTGTACATAAAAATGTTGCAAAAGAGAAAGAATCCATAACACGAAGAGGAAGCTATCAATGGAAGAATAAACTTTTACCTAGGAATATTAACTTGCTTAAATGAATAAATAAGATTAGTTAGGTTTATTTAGGTTTATTATGGCTGTCAAAAAAAAAAAAAATCCAAAACTGCATTTAAAATATGCTAGGACTTATCTTTAAGATTTGCTATAAAAAAAAAAAATGCAA
>WAAD01033785.1:5395-28212 GCA_013389945.1 Fregata magnificens
CTGCTACTTTTCAGAGTGGAGAATGAAGAATATAAATTAAGCAAAATATTTATGGTACTTTTCCTAGTAGTTTTCTTTTATTGTACTTGTATAGCTTCTGGAATCTTACATGACTAATAGGTCACACGTAAAGAGCAGCCACAGAAGTCAGTAGGCCAAGGAGGAAGGCTTATGTAAAATAGCTGCTTATTATATTGAATTCCCAAAGCTATTTCTGACAAAGCAAACAACCAACTTTTATTAGTGAATGAAGATGTGAAGGCAAAACGCTGAAGCTGGCAATGGGCACTGTGCCTTTTTTATTATGCTTAACAGGATCTTTAATGGCTTTTTCTTTCCAGATTCTGAAGTCATAAATCTGTTTGTGATTCTTAGTTGAGGTTGAGGAGCTACACAAGAACAAAGACATTACTCTTAAAGCACACTTGCTTTTCTCCAACATAAATTTTTACACTGATCACCTTTTACTTTCATTTTATTTATATATTTCAGGATAATGGACCCCCCCCCCCGCCAACTCATGATGTCTGAGACAAATTTAAATAGCAGACACTAAAGCTTACATATGCTTGCAAAAACCATAAATTTGGGCTTTTTTTTTTTTTTTGGTGTAATTTTTCAGTGTGTCTCTAATGTGCCTGTATGAATAATTTCGTTCACAAATGGGAGAATTCATATTTTGGAAAAGTAAGACCATGCAGATTGTATAGGAAAGATTTTGAGTGGAGTAATTCAAAATGCTAGGAAATGAGTGTAGGTACAAAAACTATAAACAGTGCCAAACAAATTGCCCCAACCCTGACTTAACACAACGTAAAAAAAAAAAGATGCCATCAAGATGCCCAGAGGCATAAATAAAATGCTTCTAAGCGATGAACTAACAGATAATCTCAAAATTTATTGCAATGCTTAACATTGAGACCTCTGGATTCCAGGTCTGGAACCGTGGTTTTGCTTTAGGTACCTAAGCTCCCTAAATAGTGAGAGGGGAAAATAATGTGTCTTACAGAGGGAATCACAACAGTCTAGATTTCTTAAGAAAGAACTGCCTAAACCATGCTGAAGAGTGAGTTAGGATTTAAATCTTACTCTTCACCTCTCTGATTGCTTTAATCTGCACTACAGGATTGTCCCTCCTTCCCTGGGATTAATATCCCTGAGGTGTCCCTTAAGGGCAAGTTGCTTCCAAAAGCTGAGCACCGCTTACATCTTTTTTTTCCTTGACAGGCAGTGGGACAAAGTTGTGCCATTGTCACCCTCCACTGAATTTTCTCTTGAAAGAATTCAAATGTATATCATCACTGCCTTCCCCAGCAGCAGCTTCCCAGCTCAGCTGTAGATAACACTGAGGAAGAATGCTTGCTGCCCACCTGTAGCAGTATTGAATTTTTCATGCAATGATTAACTAGGTATGCTCAGAGGGGTTGAAGGTGAGAATAATTCTCTAGCTGGGTGGTTAAAGGCAAGAGGAAGGGGGTCCTGGGTTACAATCCCTGTCCCAATGAGTCTGCTGTGTAGAATACTAATACAAGACAGGAATCCAATTATCACTGGATCAATGAATAGTTAATTATTTCATACAAATTGGAACAATTTCAATAAAAAACAAGTTTTACTTCTCTCAGGACACTTTGCAGAATATTCTGTAGGTAGGGGCTAAAACACAGTCTTTAGAAATGAGTCTTTGTCCTTGAAGTGTATCTTTGGATAGGGAGTAAACGAAGTCTTCCACATACTGTGTGCATGCTCTAAAAATTGATCTCAAATGCATATTGCCTGGACTCAGCTTTAAGATCTGCTGCCCAGAAGCTGAACCTTAGATGCCAGGTGAACTTTCATGTCGTATAAAAGAATCAAGAAAATCCAAACCCAAATAAATGAGGGTCCCAAAGACTACCACACACATCCAGACACACCTAAAGAAGGATTTTGAAAACTGCAGTTCTGAACGTAGATACTTATTCATAACAGATACTCACTTAAATAACTGCAGTTATATATACATAGATAAAACACAGAACTTTTTTTTTTTAATCAAAAGTGACATTGTTTATTATTATGAAATAACGGACAATTACAGTCATATAAAGCAGTACAGGTTTGGGGTTTTGGAGAGGGGATTGTTTTGTTTTTCAAGAGGTAAGTTAATTAAGTTTGGAGTTGAGAACTATAGCTTCTCCAAATGCTTCAACAATCAGATGAACATGTAGTTCCTGAGGCATGCCTTATTGCTGATACTGGGAATCACTCATATGTAAAAGGAGATCCTTAACAGACTTAAGATGTCATGGTAGAAGGTCTTACACTACACCTTTTTTATGCCTCAGCTGGACATTGCATTACTGCTGCAACACCATTCTTGTCTAAGGCACTATCACTGTTGATTCACAAGTTATTTGCTATCAGAACAATGCATGCAGCACATAACATCTTTGGATATTAAAATGTATGCTTCCCCCATGTTTAAATATCACTGGACTAAAAGTCTTCAGTGTGGAAAAACACCACATCCTGAAAGACACTGGAGTTTTTCACTCTGTGTCCAAAAATGCTAGAATTGAAATACTGTATATGTAGAGGAGAAAACCAGTAGAAATGGGATTTGGGTTCCGTATAATTTCAGTTTATTTTAAAGAGTTATTTAGAGAATCATAAATTATGCCTTATTTGCATAGTAGATAATAAAAAACATTCCATCATAATCTTTGCGTTTGTGGTTAATACACTAATAAAGTGTCGTTACATTTACAGGTTACCGTAACGTTCCCCTGTTGTCCAAAGATGGTGGCAATCTCGAACCTGCATCACTGTTTGTTCATGTGTGGTACTATTAATGATGCTCTGCAGTAGCAGTCATTCTGGAGGATCGCACCCTGCTCAATAAAGCAACATCACTAGGCTTGCAACAACTCAGTGATCTGATTTCCAGAGTGGCACGTTCTCAGTGATTTCATTAAGCTAATGGGACTTCTTGTGTGAGCAAATGGTATCCTGAATAAGTTAATGGCTACTGACGTTGGCCCTACCATTACTTAGAACTAATTCATAAAGACTGAACTTTTTTGGATGTTTTTTAAATTCAGTTAATAATGTCGTTTGCAGCTAATTTCAAAATTACAATTAGTTACTGAGTGAGAATAATATTCTAATATTTATGATCAGGGACTGCAAAATTATGAGCATGTTACATTGACATTTTTATTTGTATTGAACAAAATTTCTTACCATTGTAGCTTTCCTAGGGAACAGGAAAAATTACACATACAATGTACCCTTTAAATTTACAATAGCAGCAGCTTCTCATTGTGCTATACCTCTTTAATGTCTACTGTAATTTTGCTACATGAAAAAATAGTTTTTTGAGAAAAAAACCAGCTCTTAAAATGATAAAAACTCAGATGCTAATATTGGTACCTTTTCTTAGCTTAGTCTTGAACCTCCTGCTGCTAAAGAAAGACAAATAATTCACAGACTGATTTGTAAAGGGCTATGTTCCTCATAGCGGCAGGGAGCTCAGGATACATCTTACTGTGAACTCAGGAAACAGGAAGCACAATGCTCTGAGGTGGACTAGAAGAATTTTAGAAAAGGCAAGGGTTGATTGTGCGATTTAAGATCTCTGCAGACAACTTCTTGCCTGACACAGCTATTAGTGTAGATCTTGCCCATAAGACACAATTCTCCCACCTTACAAAACTGAAGTATTGTTGGGCTTCCACAGGACTATACCTACCCAGTCAATTGCAGATTTGTTACTCAAACATGGCTTTATTTTTTTTTTAAAAGAATGTCATATTGATAGGTTTCTTTCTTTAATACCAAACAGTATTGCTTATGTTTGCAGACAGTTCTGATAATATTATATTTTAATGCTCTTTTTATTTAATGCCATTTTAGTGCTATTTTATTTAATGTTGCTCTAAGATGGAAAATCAGGGCATGTGGTAAACAATGATTAGAAAATGTCACAGGAAATAACACTATTAGAAAATTGCATTATAGTTATAATAAGGAAACCAAGACAGTAGAGTAAGAAGAATCTAAAATCAATATTGAACTGTAAGGTCAGGTAATTTGATAACATTGTAAGCTGGCCTCAACGTGTTTTCTGTGTCTGAGTGACAAGTCACTTGATTTTTTACCTAGGAGAGCCTATAATCTAAAATGTTAGACTTACTGATTGTTGTAGTGATCATATCTGTATGCTAGCCAATACCCTTTCATGTGGTAAATATTTTATAGCTTTTTTTCAGCTCTGGAGAATACTAATAATATTAATATTCAAGCAGAGTTCCCCCATACCTTCCCTTACTGAGAAGGAGTTTAATTTCCCCAGGCAATCTGGTGTATTTATTCTCAGATAAAAACTGGCCAAGTGACATAGCCAATTGGTTTGATGCTGAGAAAAACTCCAGCTTATTTAGTTTCCTAAATAACACTCCTAGTCCCACTTCAGGAGCTTTATACAACATTACCTTCTGAAGACTGATTTGTGAGTGTCCTTTGGGAGAAGGCGGCAATTATCTTCAGCTCCCATATTATTATACCTCTGTTGACCACTTGTCCACCTGGTAGGACAAATTCCAGACCTACTCAGTATATGCTAACTTAAAATTTTACAGCAGATCAGATCACAAATCAACATGCCTCCTGTGCCTTAAAAATGTGCCCTTGGTCCTGGAAAGGTATATGTACATGGTCAGCTATGGGTGTGTAAGAGGTTGGCAGTAATGGACTGTTCATTATGGCTGCTCACATGCTGAATGTTTAAAGATGTGCTTAAGTGCTTCCTCAATTTAGGTAAAAATGCTTTGAAGAACAGAGCCCAAAATTAGCCTCAGTGAACTCAAAGGAACCACTCACATTCATTGTTTAATATGTATATATACATTTTATAGCCCTGAGGTCAATGCATGTATTGACTTGATTCCCTTATGCAGCATAAGAATGCAATGCGGTAAGACTAGTGAACAAAGATTCCTTACAGCATGATCTTAAATAAATACCACAGTGAAAGCTCACATTCAGTATGTTTTATCTATTTGTGAATATTAGCTTCTCCCTCCTCCTTTCTTCTCACAAATGACCAGTTATATCTACTTCTTGGATGTCAGAATAAAAGAAACAATGACATATCTTACTGACGAATGAATATCCTGGATTGAATGTTACATTAAATCGAAAATTAAAAGCAGATCAACATATACTGCACAAAATGTCTAAAGTGCAAAGCTTTTAAGTTCATTTTTTAAAAAAAAAAAGGTATTGATCGTATAACATTTAACATGAAATTTGCTAGATATCTGAAATGTATTGGCACCCTGGGAACCACCCCATGGTTCTCTGGTGAAATTGTCATATGCAGTGGAGTCTTAGCAGATGCTGAGAAATTACATCATTATCAGCATTGTTTCAACACAGTCAGTGGAATTAATGGGCAAAGAATTAGGCCCCACCCTTCAATGTGTACAGAATTTAGTATTTTTACAGTACTATTTAATACGAACAAAACAGAAATCTTTATTACTGTCATAAGAATTTCCTGCATGCTGTTACAAGTTCTTAGCCTGTGATTTCTTAAACTCACACTGACAGGAATCAGTTGCAGAAAGATGGTAGCAATTTTAAGACAACGGCCTTATGATCAGAAACGTTAAGGTATGTGATCAGCAGATGACTGCATATTCTCAAGGGCAACTGAGACAGAATGTACTGTGGGAAATGGGATAAAGAAACATTAGTGGATAAATAATTGAAATATCTTAGACAACATTTAAATGACACTGTTTCCCAGTGGATACCACTTTTCTTCATTTAACTGGACACTGCTCAGTTGAATGTTAACAGCTCCCACAAATGTTCCTTTGCTTTTCACAACAAGCTTCAGTATATGGCCTTTGAGCTCTGTAACTTGGTTGTACACAACCTGAAATAATATATAGTGAAACAGAAAAAAAATACGAATTTGTGAATCTATTTGACTGGCAAAACACTTACTTTAATACAGCATTCAGGATGATGATTACAACTTTGTAATAATTGCTTTAAACTGCCCTCCAGAATTATAAACTACTAACCATGAGCCAAATCCACTCAACTTAGTGAATTCAACTCGGAAATATATTTGGCCTTATGTAGTTTATATAAAAGAGATTCTACGAGCCTAGGCTTGTGAAATCTGATTATCAAGCATTTGTAAATAAATTTAAAACCTATGTTGCACAATGCTTGAGAAAAAAATAGGTATACATAATTTTCCCTGTGAAAATTGAAACTCTAACTTAAGCAGAGTTTTGAACTCAAATGTGAAGAAATATCAGATCCTCCATGAAGTTCACCAGGGAATGACAATACGGTTCATTTTCTGGAGGAGAGATTCAGATGGGGGGTACTCATCATGGACAGCAGCATGAAAACATGATAGGTAATTCTGTAAAAGTGTGGATTATTATAATTTTAAAATGTTTCCATAGCAGATGCTTGATAAATGGTATCGCTCTTCTGCAGAAATCAGAAAAAAACAGGAAAACAGTTTTGATGTCCATCAAAGGTGTGGGTTTTCTTTTTATATTTACTGCAAAGTTTCCAGACAAAATAATGTCTCTAAAACTACATTAGTTTTGGTAGTTGTTCATAATTCATAAAAGGAAAAGCTACCTGAATCAATTTATTAAATACATGGTTTGGAGTACTCTTTCCCTTTTGTCCCTTCAGAAAATCTTAATTATGACTCATATTGCATTGCTAAATATATATTTGAGGCTTCAGAAGGTTTCAAATTAGGTCAGCAGCCCTGTTTGTCTCATGGTTTAATCCTTAGCTAATCTTAAACCTTAGCAGTGCCCTAAAGCAACTTTATGTTTCATTGATATGTCTCATAAAGGTGTATCACATCAATGCACAGTACCTCAGGATTTTTTCTCCTTACTGTACTTGTGATTAAATCTTGTGCTACATACCAGAACTAAAAAAGATCAAGTCAAAGCAAAATCACGTTTTCTTCTAAGCAAGACTTCCACAAAATTTCACAACTGTTCTGGATCCAACAAAACCACATCATAAAAGAGATAATAATTTTCCTTTGAAAATTGTCTTTATAAATTTTACTATTTCAATAAAAATAACATTATGCATGATTCTGGATGCTAACTGTATCCAAATGTGCCTATTCTAAAAATGCTTGCATTTTTTAATGAACTCATCAAATATTAAACATGACAGAAAGCTCAGCCCACTCTGTAGAAGTTGTAGATATGGAACATCTCTGAGATTGGACCCAATTTGCAAGTAGAACTTACTAAATTTGGATGTTTCTCTTACTCAAGAAGTGCTGTTAATACTTCTCAAATTAAATAAGACAGCTTGCTTAGCATCTCTTTAGAAAATTACTAAGGCCTATAGTTTTTAAAATATCCTTGAAATTACCTTAATACTATGAGAACACACTGCGGTTAATTATGAAATGTTAATGGTGTATTTTCTGAATTTAAAAAAACCAATCTGGAGTGATAGGCTAACAAGAATGAGCTGCATTCAGAACAGATTCCTATGTTTCAGTCTCTGCATTAATCAAAAACTGCTGAGTGAACTGCATGTGGGTTGATAAAATGTGAAAGAATGCTCTCAGCTAGTTTCGGGCCTGAAAGGTAAGCTTTGTTAAGAGAAGTACATTTAATCTAAGATTTGTAGGGCTGGAAATGTTTTTGCTATTTGAGTTGCAATGGAAAATGCTTTAAATTTTAATCTCTCTGTGCAGTTCAAAAAGCGAATGCAGTGACATACTGTCACTTCAGGAGAAAGGGAAAATGAAACTGCCTAAAAGGAGTTTGCCATGCAACCTCCTTGGATTTACTGTGCAATCTGAATGCAGTCTATACATATGGCACTGCTGAGGAAAAGTCAGACTGAGCCCCCTCTAGCTTGGTTGTCTGTGGGCTGGACTGCTGAGTCCTCTCTGTACCTCCAATTATAAGAAGCAGAAATAGCCATGGGAGATGTTCTTCAGACAGGGATAGAGTTTATAAAGGCTCAGCCCCGGCAACATTCCTCACGCTGAGTGGCAACAGAGAGGAGGTTCTGAACTTCACACGTGGGCCCAGGAGGCACAAAATTGTTGGTTCTCCCAAACGCCCTAGCTGGCCTCGGCTGCCCCTGTGGGACCACACAGTGATTTTGTCTGCACTGCAAGCTGCAGGGATGTTGCAGCGAGTGTCAGACACGACATCAGGCTACTCTGGCAGCAAGCACTAACAGACAGGACACCAAGCTCTCTGGTGTAGGGGGATAGTTGGTGCTGTGGGAATGAATGGCCACTGCCACAGGTTGTGGGAGAAAGAAAAACTGTCCCCCTCACTCTTTTTAACTAGCTTTTACTAGAAAAGTCTTAGCAGGGAGCAACATTTCCTTTTTCATTTAGAAACCTTTGGAAATCATAGTTTGGAGCAGCTGTCATGAATGTTGTGCCTGGTGATTTTTGGTTTTGATGTTTACTGGGCCTATTTCACCACCTATGTATGTGAATTAAAAATTCCAGCTTCTTCTTCCCCCAATGGCATCTTCCCACCAAAATCAAAGTGAAATGATGAAGAAAATCCAAAAAGCAAGGACAGGTACAGTAAGCGATAATATAATTCAGAATAAATCTATGATTTGATTACTGAAGTGATACTAATGTTACTGTAGAAAGGTGCCTTGTTTCTTTGCCAATATATTATAGATATCATCTTCAGCTGTTGCTTTAAATGACCAAAAAGTGTACCTGTAAGCTGTAAGAGCTAAGAAATCTTCCGTACGGTGGATCATGACAGGCATGAATTGGGGTAATGAACAACTTTCAATCTTTGGACAAAAAGAGGCTTTGAGCAATGACAGACCTTACAGTGCAGGGTGGGTGGTTTTCAAATGATCCCAATAAACTGTTTCTAAAATGGTATTGCAAATTCAGCTGGAGCAAGGTATATATCATCAGGATGTAGGGACAGAAGAAAGGTCTGGAGGTAGCTGAATTAGCATGTGGATAAAACAAAGGCCACCTGCCAGAATTTCATAATCAGAACAGTTAAATTCTGAAAAGATTGTGTAGTAAGAATATTTGCCTCCCATTTATACAGCTAGATGAGATGGAGGTGAGTTATACATGGCCATGCAGCAAATCAGTGGGACAGTTAGGGCTGGAATTCAAGTATTCCTGGCTCCAAAAAGAGAAGCGCTGTTGACCTACAGGAGTCTAATGACATTTTAATCGCAAATGCGAGACAGTTGCTTCTCCTTAGGTAGCCATGGCACAGTTCCTAGATTTGCTCTTAATTGTCCAAATTAGCTTTGACGCACGGTGCTGGAGGGAGCGGCTGTGGCTCCTGATGCAGCTCCCCTCCTCCCCCTCCACCAGGCTTGTTTGCGCTATTCTGGTTGTTGCAAGCCAGCGTCCCCTCTGCTCCGAGGGCAACTGCAACAACACTAACACACTGATATGGCCCAGGTATATTTGCTCACATTTGGCCACACCCCAAGGGCAGGATGGAGAGAGTGCCTCTCGTTCTGTCTTCATTATGGCAACGCACACTCTGCTTTGTCTTGGAGGTTTGCTCATTTTGTGGGTGTGCATACATGCAGGCACTCAAGAGACAAGCTGAGGACAACTGAGACCTTGAAGCATGTCTCAGGGCAAATGCTACACATATGAGCAAGATCCCGCTGCAGTTGGTTCTGGTCATTGCGAGTTTTCTTGGCCAGAGTTTAAACTGAAATCATTCAGATTTATTTTAAATTTTTTTACTTTCTTAGTTTTCACTAAACTACTCTGGAACCTCCCAAGCAAGTCTTATTTATTCCTAACAGTGGTCTATAAGCAGGTATGTTACTCTTTTTCTCTTTACACTGCATTCCATTTTTCTGTGTTCTTTTTCCTCTTCTTCTCAATCTTCATTTTTTAACACAATGCTATGCCAATGTGAATACAGCAAACTCCAAAATCCAAATAAAGGAACAAGAGAAAAAAGGAGTGCTTGTTAAAAGCAACTCCAAAACATTTGGCATAGTTCATTCTATTGTCAGCCCTCCTGGACTTTCACATCTTTACTCTCACATACATGAGTAAAAATCAAAAATAAAATGCACTTTTGCAAGGCTGATAATTTGCTGTAGGCAGTCATAAGCAATAAAAGTATAAAACCAAAACCAAAAATACCCAAGAGAAGCACACTTCAGAATTTTCTCAGTCTCGAACACAGAGAGAAATTAATATACAGCTTCCTTCCAGCCATTTGGCTTTAATAAAAACTTATGAACTCATAAAAAAGGCTAGTACATTTCTGTACACAGCGTTTTGGACAGTAACTAACTTAAAAGACAGCTGACTTATATTTTTAGTAGTTTTTCTTCCCTGGGGCAGCTTCTGCCTCAGTCTACCAGCCTTGGATAGAAAATGCATACAGAATGATATCACATATGGAAGAACAGAGCTGCTGACAGCACAAGCATCGGGTTTGAAATGTCCAAGTTCAGTGGAACCATATGTCCCCACTGCGATTAGCAGTTCCTGGTGAAAAAGACTGAGCATCTGTGAAGAAGGTTGTAAGCTTTGAGTAAAGGATATTAAAGTTTTCATGGAATTTCTCTTAACAGCAGTAGAATGCTCCTTAACCACAATTAAATCTCCTCCCAGTGACTACTGTCTGACTGCAGACAGGATTTTGGATTTTCTTGCATTCAACTTGATCTAATAATGATTAGAAAGATAATTGTCTTCCAGTGTTGCTGGCTGGAAGTAGTACAGATTGTCTGTAGTCCATTTTGGATACTTTAGAATGAATGTTTTTACATAATCATATCGTATTTCTTCGCTTTAAATATCCTTCAAATGTGAAGGAATTTCTTTAGACAGGTCAATTAGACTCATTCCACTGTCTCTTTGACTGCAAAAAAAGGAAAGAACATAACGAAAAAATAAAGCCTAGTTCCCTGTTATTCCACTGCAGAACCATAGGGAGGGAAATTTGTCCCAGCTGTCAGCAGCAATACTACTTGAGGATCCTACTTACAGAACCGCTGGAAGTCATCAGTGTAAATAGGTAACTTTTGTAATCAAATAGATGTGGGAAAAGAAAAAGAAAAATATTAAAACTCCAGGACTGGGAAACTAGGAGATAAGGACTCTTAGTCTCAGCTGACTAACTTAAGCTTCATCATATCTTATCAATGAAAGAGGGTGGAGGAGTAATATTTTCCATGCCTTCTACTTTAAAGCTTGCTCAAAGTGCATTTGTAAATTGCTTTGAGATCTTTAGGAGATTTGTTATATGTAATAATTATAATCTCAAATCCCACCCACTGTTTGAATCTCATCTGCCCTTATAAAACAATATAGTTTATGCCACTTCCCGTTCTGTCGTAAATGTTTCTCCATACAAATGTTTCTTTTCACCCCAGAGGCGCGAGCACTTCAGTAGTGTGTGAAATAATTATATATGGCTGTGAACTGCTAGTATTTTGACATAAAAAGAACTGGGCGATTTATTATTGTGTTATCATTTAGGACAGTGACAACCTATTTGGTTGTCTATTTTCAAATGTGAATTTGAATAACAGCATCCGTTCAATTAGTACTTTTCACGTAATTGTACAAATCTGCATTCAAAACAGCCTAGGTTTTGGTGCAATGATGCTTGGTCTCATTTGGCTAACATGTAACTGTGGTTATGGTGTAAGATGTGAATGGTGTAAGAAGTGTGAATAATCCAACTGCTTTCCTGAAGAGAGAGACATAAAGAGAATGTTTCACTTCTGAGAAAGATGCAAAGCAGAAGATTGTCCCCATTTGTTGTTCAGCTTATTATGTATTCCTTCTTTTTGATCATACTCATGGTAACAGCTCTAAATGTTGTATTGTTATTTTATTTCAAGAGTGGGCAAAGCAAATCAAACAAGTAACAAATGGTGGAAGAAAGTCTATGGTACTCACAATTTCATTGTAAGTAGGGTCAGAGCTTTTTGGAACTGTTCTTGTTTTCCTTCGACTGACCTCATAAGGATCCGGCAGAAGATAAAATTCAGCGTGTGCACTTGGGGCAGAGCCATCTGGGAGGCACTGCAAAACAAAACGGTCATAAATATGAATGCCCATGTTCTAGCAACAAAACCAAATAAAAAATACCAAACGAAATCTGGACTTTAAGCAGACACAGAAACATGTTACATTCTCAGTATTCTCTTGGCTAAATTGGAGTGCTAGTGCAGTAAACAACAGGAACTCTTAAGAGTTCAGCTTAATATTGAATCAGGAAAATAGAAATGAAATAATACAAGAACAAGGTAAAATTGCCTATCTTTAATATTTTGCGTTCTGATGGAAAAACCCTTAAGCCTCAATCTACTTTAACTCAGCTTAATCTGATACGTCTAGCCCTTCCATTTTCCAGAGCAATGCATAGAAACTGGATTCTAGCCAGTAAGTTCCTATTGATTTTAACCCCTAAGTAGCAGTGCTGATGCTGGGGAGAACTGCGTGTTTCTAAGGCTGTTTCATAAAGCTTATTACTATAGAAGAGCCAGGACCATTTTCTGCAGCAATATGGGCAGAACAGGATTCTTATAATAACAGTCTTTCCGATCTCTCCCATCACACAGCTGCAAACTCTCTTTAATTTTTCAGTTCAGATTACTTAACGATATTCCAGATATTCCATTTTATGGCAGCTACTCGAGATCAGAGCCAATCTATTAACCAGGCTCAGTCATAAGCTAATGCTGGTGGGTGGAGAGTTTTTTGATTACTTCTGAACAGCTGTAAGGTTATTCCTAAAGCAACATTAGAGTTACTCAGAAAACACATTGGTAGTATGAACGGCTTTAAAAGAAGACGCAGGAAACATAATCAAGAAAAACTATGGAACAGGTGTCTTGCCAGCACACGTCACTTAGTGCTTAGCTTATGATTAAGCCGAAACCTTTGTGTTGGTAACACGGTATACAATCAGAAAGCACAAAATGGGGCATATAAAAATATCAGTACATTTAATCGTATTATCAGCATTTTAGGCAGCAAGTTTACCTGACAGCTCATAGGCAGTCCAGTGACAGGATGCAAAGGAAAATGTAGGCAAAAAGAAGAGATCTTAAAATGTTTGGAACCAATGAACCCACAGCATTACACATGCAGTTGCATTTATATTTCCCATTGTAATTTTACCTAGCTCAGAATAAAGTCATTTCTCAGATTTTGATTATTCACAGTATGTGTCTAGAAATATGGGGCTTTCTACAGGCATTAACAACGTATCCTTGTGATAGGAAAAACTGCTGGTGTCCTAGCAATAAATAGCTTCTCTATTGGGAAGAAAAACATTGCTTGTGTGTGTGAGCAACCAGTTCTTTCACAACAAATCTCTGGTTTTTGTTATCTCAAATGATCCTTCAAGGCAGATGATGTGGTCAGCTGCAAAGCTTATGATTGCTATCGTTAACACTATACAGCATCAAAGGATGCACCACTCAAATCATTACATATCGTCAGCACTATGTGAATGATTAATGTTACTATTGCTAAGCTCCCCAAAGTACATCTGATTTAAAATATACCTGGGATTTAGATAGATGGGATTCAATGGCCAAAATAAGAATGCCATTAAATAGCAGTGAAGCTAACAGGTATTTTCCTAGGACAGAGTACCATATTGCTAACGCAGGATTTATAATTTACACTGTCCATTTGAAAGCCCATCTCTGTTGATCTAGGACTATACTAAAACTTCAGTCAAGGATTACAAATAACAGTAAAATCAACACTATCTTAAAAATCAGGAAGGAGAGAGAAATGTAGCCTTAAATATCAGTCCAAGCAACCAGGATCCTAACTGTAATCAAGCTCTTCCCTTCTCAATGAATAGATAAGCATCACTGTAACTTGAAGGTCAACAGATTTTAGTTGTTTCAGACAAAAAAGGGAATATGATTAAAAAAAAAAAAGGGGGGCGATGTCATTCTTGAAGACCTTATCAGCTCAACTGCTGAGGCCCAGCACAACAATCTTCACTATCTCAAGCATAGAAATACAGTACAGGGAGAGTCCTGTAAAATGCCAGGCTTTATAAATGATCCCAGCAGTGTATTGCCTAACCAGGGACCACGTCAGAGCTAATTTTAAAAGTTGAGGTCAGCAGCAGCTGCAAAGGGCACCGGGCTGAGGAGCCCAGATGGTAGATAATGGGCTACAAAGGTAACAGAGAGGATGGCTGCATCTGCATCCGTGCGGTTCTGCTCCCCTTTGAGCTGCTGAGACAGGACAGGGTGTAGTCACAAGTGCTGTGCCCCGCTGCACACCTCAGGACAACAAAGGCACAGATCACGGAAGCATCGTTTGCATTGGAAACAGGCTCAGTCTGACATTCACCTGATAGGGAAAGAATCCAAGCTGATTGCCGTGTGATTGTTTAACAGGACCAGGGTATCCAGAAGCGCATGCGATGAATCGCAAAAAAGTGAGATAAAATTGTCACTATGCCTTTGAGTTGCTCCATGTACCCTGTTAGCAATGCTGGCACATTATCTAGCCTTCAGTCAGCTAACCTTCCTCCATCAGCTGACTCCTCTCAAAATCTAAGGAAGGCACTTTGCAGTAGTGCTGTAGCCATATGAAACACTGACAGCAAACTACTTCCTCGCTATCCCTTTGAATGTAGCTAAATACATGTTGAAAGAGGTGAGTGGGAGGAGAGGGTCAAGAGAGAAAATGAAAACGGAGAATATTTTAGTGATTCAGAGAAGAACACTCAGGGCAGAGCAGTTGCTCTGGGATCTTTCAGAACTAAAACAAAGCCACTTTTCATGAACAGTAGCAATCAGCAGCCAGACTGTTAGAGGTAATTTAAACTGCAGCCACCTGAATTCGAACTAGAGATCTTAGTTCTAGTTGTTGGTTGTTGTCCCCTGCACCCCCCCGCCGCTTTACAGATAACAATTTCCCACTTCATCTTCCCTTGCTGTAGAAAGGAAAACAGGCCACTCCAAATTCCACAATTGTCCCGATTTTCCATCTGCAGTGTCACTGTTATACCATCAAATGATCAAAAAGCTTCAGCTGAGCACTCTTCAAAAGCCAGATCACATCTTCCACTTCTCAGCTGTCCTCCCCTGCCTCCTGATATGACACAAAACATCTAACGAGGGTCTCTAACTGTTAAAAAGGCTCTGTCCCCCTACACACTCATCATTCAAAACTACTGAGGAAGAGTAGGCACAAATCAGCCATTGCTTTACAGGAGCGGAGTCTGGGTAGCTCGTATGATGAGTTCGTGCTGGCTTCCCTTTTGATTGGCACAATAGCTGAATCTTTCCTTGTGAAGAGCCTGCTTCACCGAAAGATTTCTTGAGGCAAGACTTGCAACGGCCATGGAAGGAGCTGTACTTTGCTAGACCCTCCGTACCAGGGACAAAGAGGGATCTTGGCAGTTTGATGATCATAGTGTGAAAACAAGAGTGGGATTAACGTGGCAGAAATATCTCTTTAAATCTAAGGTAGGTGAAATTTGAAATAAACTGTTTTATTAAGACAACTGACATGGCACGCAAAAAATCCCAAGCTTTCAGGCAAACTAGTCCTTTCTCAGGCTTTCACATGTGAGTTGAGCATTTTTTTGAATAAAGAAGAATGAAGAAAAGATCAGACTTTTTTTTCTTTCTAGAGATGATGTCTTCTGTCGTATTACAGTGTCACATTTAGTGAGCAAAACCCCTGGATTATCCTTTCACTTCTAACTCAGACTGCATTGGCACATTTATAAACTTAGGTGAACATGAAGAATATCTGACCTAAATGCCAGTCTCATTTGCACCAAAGAATATCTGTTCTGCTGGGTCCATTATAAACACAGAGTAAGATTTCTAGCAGACTTACAAGTAATTCTGAAATCCAGCAAAAAACCCTTTTGTTATTATTAATGGATCAAAAATCACTGACTTCTGTCCATAGTCCAGGCCAGAAGGAAAATCAAAGCGTACCTTGGGAATGCCATTTTGCCCTTTAACTACTCTCCAAAACCTTTATATCTTGAATGTACTTGTGATCAAGCAAACGGAAACCCCCAAAGATTTAGATTGAATTCCATTTAATTCTGTAGTCATTTCATTAACCCCAAAATAAAGGAAGTTTACTTCCTTTAAGAGAAGTAACTCCCAATTTAAATTACTGTCTTAAATCTTTGATTGTGTATGCTTGTAAATAAATTCAAGCTATAAAAATCCATAAGGCTGGAAAGGTATAAAACCAAGTTCCCAACAGAAATGTCATAGCTCTCCTTGCTACGCCTATGGACAAAAAAACCCCAGTGATTTTGATCTGCCAATAAAAAAATTTCAGTTGAATTTAGAAGCTGACTTCCTGTGCTTTCTTCAAATACAAACAAGCCATGACTGAACAACTTTCTCAGAGAATGACCTGCCTACTTGACCTTGATAATGACTGATGTTTTTAAGGAACTCAGTTACAACTGCCTGTGTATATGTTTAAAAAAGCAGTTTATTTTTGAAATGTTATTTTCTTCTAAAGTCAGGCAGAAGGTGATGAAAATATTTAAGAATGAGGGGGAGTGAGGAAGAGGAAATAATACTCTGGATTTACATCTCTCTCACATCTGTAATTCAATACTGAAAAACTAATACAGACATGTATCTGTTATGACTGTGTTCCATTTTTTACTCCAATTTTATTTTCCAAAACCGAAAAAGTATTGATATTTACTTACAGAAACCCATGCAGATAGGTTATGTCCTGTGTAATTTAATTTTAAATATACTAGCTGTAGCTGGGAAATAATGGTTGAAATTCAATTAATTTTTCCACAAGAATTACATTATCCTAATGACTTTTCTCCCTTGATCATTACTAACCATCCACAACTCTCCTTAAGGATGGATTCTTTGTTACCATTATGAAAGGCCTAACTACTTCAAAATCTGCCATATATTAAACTATGCAATTTAGCAGCCAATATGAATATTGGGCCTTACTCATATGAATTTTAAGGAAAATGTTATGATTTTTAACAAATGCACTTTAGGGATAATTTATTGTAAAGCTTTTTAAAACTCGCCTCTTCCTAAGTGACATCAAATTGTCCTTTTATGTGACTATTGCCTCAAATTTAAATCATGTCATCAGTTTCTCTTAGTGTTAGACATGCAGATATTTTTCCACCTTTTGTCCTAGAGTGAAACAGATTGATGGCTCCTGAACATTTGATAGTTCCAGCTGCTGTTCTCTTTTTCCCATTTTTCATTTTCAACCATCTTGACAAAAAAGAATGATCAAAGGTAACTTGCATTAACTGATACCACCTTTCCTCCTCTATAAATAACTTCCTTTCTTCCCCCAAAATTAATTTCCTGGACATTTTCAAATCTCAGTTGCTTTCTTCCCCTTCTTCAATGAAAAAAAGAAATCCAGGCTTTAGAAAGGCTCCCATTTCAGCTACTGCCCCCAAATTAAAAAAAAAAAAAAAAAAAAATCGTTCACTTTGTCCAGTAGCTCTAACTCTCAGTTTTCCTATCCTTTACCTTCATCTTGTGTTTTCCTCTTACATGCACTGCCATGAGAATTTATCTTCTACATAGTGAAGAAACGACTACAAAATATTCCTTAGTGTTTAATATTGAGATATCCTTACACCTTTAAAAATCGTATCACGATAGCAAATGGTTAGACAAACCCTTCACAGCTACAAAGCAAAATGTTTATATATAAAGTGTAGACATAAGGCAGATTTGATTATTATCCAATAAAGGAGGATTAGAAAAAATTCCACAGGAGAAATCAGCCTTGCACCCCAGTAACCTGTATAAATTACTAGTTGCCTCTTGGCTAAATTAAAACTAGTAAGAAACGTGGAAAAGCCATCGCTGCTGCTACATTGTCTTTCACTTTCTCTGAGTCCCTGTGTAACTTAGCAGAGAAAGGCTAAACCCTGTCTTTGTAAGCTGCAGCTTAATTAATGAATACAGCCTCTGCCTTAGAAAAAGATAACATCCTCTGGGCTAATTCTAAATTTAAAGAGCTGAGAAAATAATCAGCACTAAGACAATGATATTACAAAGCAAGAGGTTCCTTCAGAAACAGATTAATAAGATATATAAACCTTCAGGACATACGTGATTGCTGTGTGAACGGGCGGTTGCGTTGTTTCTTCATAAATCCTAATGTGGGATGGAAGACCCTTCCTTCTTTTTCCTTTGAGCTCTGCATATCCCAAAGCACTGAACACCTCTATTCTACTCTGCTACTAAGCTTTTAGTTTTCCTGCCTCAAAATATTTTCTAATTACTTCAAAGAAAATTCAAAATAAAATCACATTTTCAGTAATTAAATCATAATTACAAAAGAAGATAATCCACTATATATCGCTATGGTGCACCCTGCACTGTCTGCTATTGGCAAGACAAAACACAAAAGCAACTGGCCAAAAGTGACTGCACAAGTAAGGTATTTTTTCCCAAACAACTGCTTTTTTCACCTAAAATTTGAAAACATTTAACTGCTTCTCTGCAAGAAAAGTTTTATTTTATTATATTTGCTGATTCCAATTTTTCCCCCCTCTGTGAGCAACTTCATTCCTATTCCTAACTTTTTTCCTGTCTCATGCATGCATCTGGCTATGTACATAAACAGAGAAAACACACTGTGACAGAGATCACTGGGCAAGGAGGTCACTGGCAAAGCAACAAAAAAAGAAATTAAGTTTATCTCATTTTAATGCAGGGAAATAAAAAGATATGTTGTTTCAGAACAACATATATATTTTTTTCAGGGAAGTTCTGGAAAGCATTTTTTGAGCAGGCATTTTCTACCTTTCAGAAATCTGGTAGCATCAGTGGAGCAAGCCTCTGGATGGCTTTGCCATTTACTATGATAAAAATGCAAAGATGCTCTATGGGTGTTATTGATTTGAATCTCTAAATATAGCTTATGCACTTTGTGCAGTCCAATACCTTCAACATCCTCATCAACCTGCCTGTTCTGCATGTAGCTTGTCAATGCACCAAATGGGCAAACAGTGGGTGCTGTTAATTCACGGAAAAAACAGTGCTTTTGTCACTGTAGTTTATTCCAGCCCTTTCTCTCCAAATGAAATACGGCATTTTGGCAAAAAAAGTACAGGTTTACTGGTTTGGCTTTGTTTGTAGCAGAGTAGCAAGGACTTGTGCAGTCTAGCTGTTAATAAAAGATGGTATGCTGTGTTCCTAACGGGGAGAACTATGCTGGCAAAAATAGGGTCTAGAGCTGTTCTGAGTCACAAAATCTCTAAAAAGTGAGCCAACCAACACTCTCCAAGGTCTCCTGGCTGTCAAATGGGAAAAACTAACCCTCAGTCACTGAGATGGAAGAGAAGCTTCACAGCTAACACACTGCAACGAACATACCAGTTCTGGACAAAAACGTCTTGACCTATCCCAGTGTATATGTGAGGTAGGTGTGTAAGTTCCCAGTAAAGTATAAGCAGATCTTTGTAATGCTGTCAAGGAGGGAGGCCAGAAAGAGATTCAACGCATCATATTGTGGACATCTCCTGGCTTGGCTTGGTTAAATTGCCCACACATTGGTGTCTGGCACCATCTGAGACACATAAGATGCTTAAGGTATCTGCATAAACCCTCAGACATGACACAAGCCTTATACGAGGCCCTCTTCTTCTGCAGTGGCAGCTGGAGGCCAGATGGAACATGTTAGGCCATCTCCTATATGTTTAGAAAAATGAATTGGGACTTAAGCCTCCACTGATCAAAATGGGAGCTTAGGCATCTAGACTAGGATCCAGTTTCTAAAACAGTGCTGCCTCATGTCACCTCAGATTACAAAAAGTGTGTAAGGAATTGGAAATGTGACAGGCTTTATAGGAAATTGGCACCATTCTGGAGTGGTTACTGGAGGTCAAGGAAGATACTTGATTGGTACTCAAAACAACCATGATCAGGCAACTGACTTCTATCACATCATATATGTATGCATCTTAGTTTCAAACTGAATCCCACTCCAGCTAGACCAAGACACACAGACAGTGGGATTTCTTTAAATGAACAAGCATTATTTGTTAAATATTGAACAAAACCAGTCTTTTTTTCTTGTAAGGAGAAAAACAGTTCTGGGAAACAGGCTGGATCCCAAAAGATTCAGGGCTTCCTTAGAACTATGTAAAAAGCTTCTGATCTGCGTCAGTCATTTGAGAGAAAAGCCCATCTAACTCTGCTTACAATGAAGTAAATAAAATGAAAGCTGGCCTGTGATACCCAGAAGGTCATAAGGGTTTCCCTTCCAAGCCTTTATTTCTATGGAGCTCTGAATCCAGAATCAAACACCTTCAGAAAGACGAAGAAAGGAACTGAGATGTAGCTCTGACACCCTGTTTAAAAAGAGTAATTTATTGTCTTGATGATCCAGAAAGAATTGTATATTAGGATAGACACAATCCCAAATGAAATGGGGAAGGGTCTGTACAACTACGTAACTATAACAGTCAGGTAAAACAGGCTCATGCCTTTTACTGACTATCGACAGTAGCAGACAAGGAGGGCTAGAATTTAGCTCCAGCAAGTAATGATACAGCTTTGTGTGTGTTCACTGTTTCTGAATTAACAAAAAAGAAGAAGATATCTCAGAATGGCTTGTGTCCCTCGGTCTAGCTCCTGAGCTCTGACACCCCTCTAATACTTCACCAGTGCTCAGGACTACATTACTGGGTGCTCCACATAGCACCATGTGGGTATAAAAAAGTTACCAAGGCTGCAAAAAATAATATAAAAGAAGTCGACTGTATAACCAGAAGTGTGAATGTATTAAATGTACAACTCCTAGCAAAAGATTTGAGCAAGATTCACATAGAAGTTTTTTTTCCGAAAGAGGAGGTGACAAGATATGTTCTAGATTCCTGAACCACATGCTGTAATTGCTATCTTTACGTCATTTAAACTCCGCTTTTTTGCATAGATGAAAGAAATCAAGGTTCAGTCATGCTTTAAAATTATACTGTTCTATGGATAAGCAATATTGTTGCAGGGCATAGAATGCAGCGAGGAGACTTCATGAACACATCTCTGAAGGTTTTATTCCAGAATTACCACCAAGCCTGTAAAGAGGATAAATGCCATTGCTTTCCACCCTGTATTATTGTTGTGCCTGGAACATTTAAATTTCAGATGAATATTTGGTCACAGAGTCTATGACACTGGCTGAGATAAGACTGATCTAGTTTGGACCCTTAGAAACACAGATGCCAGAATTTTCTCTCTCTTTAATAAAGCACAGGGGAGAACAAATACTTAAGGCTACATCCCGGTTTCTCTTTTCTTTTGAAATCACTCAGGATTAACACCATTGTTGCCTGTTAGAGGGCATGAAAGAAAATTAGCCTTTGAGAAAAGAAACACAAGCAAATGCTGTTGTTCTATCTTTTTGTCACATACATATTCTTTTCTCTCCTTGCCTAGGCACAGATAGTAAGCGAATACAAAAATGCATAAATAGTGACACTGTTATCTGTGTCTTCACCCTGCACAATTTTTATTCTCAATTTCTTAATTAGTTAAAAAAGTTTGTATATGCCTGATCCAGACTATTTTTAATTTCTCAAACTGTATAGAGCTCCCTCTACTTTTCTTTATTCTACAGCTTGCCATCTCCCTTTGTAAGAAAGCATTTCATTACATGACGCATGCAATTTCTGCTCTTTACTTACCTCTCATTACTTCTACTTATGCTCTTGCTCAAAGTCCTAAATAATTCCTCTTGAACCTTGCTGTCTTCTCTCTTAAATATTTGCACAATTAACTTGTGTCCTTGTTAGTCTGTTCTTAACTAAGTTAAGTTTTAGTAACAATAAATCACTCCTGAAGAATCAATCACTCCCAAGTAACCCTATTGAGAATGTTCTTTGAACTTGTATTCTAGTTCTAAAAAAACGTCCTGAGAGAAGTATTTTACTATCAAAGCATTATAAAGATGAACTACTTTCTTTCTGCACCATGACACCAGGATCTGGCCTTTCTCATTGGCATCTCTCATAGCAACCTCATGTCTCACCATTTGCTTGTTTTATCTTCACATTACTGTGGGATATAGATCCTCCCTGAGGAAATACTTTTCATTTGTCCAAGCTGGTTGTAGGGTTCTGGAAATTACTTTTATTCTCTTGATCTTGCTCTGTCTCCACTATTATTTTTAATGTTTTCTTCATTTGCAACCAGTGGCAAATTTAATTTATGTTCACTTTCATCTCCCAGATCACTCATATTATTAAACAGAGCTCACTGTTGTTGGTTTTTTTTTCTTATTTAGCACATATCAGCTATGTAGGGAATTACTTATTTAAAAATTAGCAGTTAGAATTTAGAACTGAGGCAGTACTGCAACTGTGACAGATTAAAGGGTTTAACAAGAAATAATAACACAACTTTCTGTACAACATATTTGTCAAACACCTTTCATAACAAATATGTTGGAATCCAACAGTAATCCCTATGCCACAAGAACGTACCTCATCTCTTCCCAATTTAAAGTTCTGCTGAGTAGTAGCACCCTTTGTTTATAGGTGTTCAGCTAATTTTCAGTCCAAAAAGAAAACATAGTCTATCTAAGCTAATTTGCATTCATTTTTAAAGTAAAAGTATTTTCTATGAATATAAAAGGAAATCCAACTTCTTTATAAACTAAAGTTAGTACAAGAGCTTTCTTTTCATGGCTTTTTATTTTGGTTTTCTGTGCCAGCCTAGAGAGAACTCCATCTGAATGTGTTACCTCCCTCCATCAGCCAAACTGCTGATTTCATTCTGTCACCGAT